>PVKV010023122.1:0-34014 GCA_004027835.1 Alouatta palliata | reverse complement strand
AAAACAGCTGCGCCGGCCAAACCAGCCGCGCCGGCCAAACCAGGTGCGCTGGCGACCCGTGGGGCTCCTCCCCCTGGGAATCTCCTGGTCTGTGGGCAATAAAAATCCGTCTGGGAATGTGGCGTCCACTCACCCTCCACGCTTTCACTGGGAGCTGCAATCCTCAGCTGCTCCTAATCGGCCATCTTGGCGGAAGTCGCTTGAAACTATTTTAATTGGCCACAGCCTCCTGAGAGTTAGTGTTCATTCTTAAAAACAATTGGGAGCATACAGGAGTCTTGAGAGTGCCATAAATAGAACAATACATTTAAAGGACCATGGAAACGGATAGGGTAGCACCCTGAGCTCCTATAGCAGCCATAAAAATAGCTGAGCCAATAAACTGCCATACCTTCTTTTGAACATAAGGTGGAAGTTAGAGGATCTGGGAGACAGTTTGCCAGAGTTCCATAAAAACCTTGGCTTATAAGAAAACAACAAAAGGGAAATGGTAAAGGGAGTGAAATGATCCCATTCCTTGTATTGCAAACTATAGTCCAGTTGGCCAGATTTGGATTTTCAGCTATTGCCCAGCTGGTGAATAGTTCAGAACTATTTTAGGTCATGTGATCCCATTGTAGCCAATTGGGTGGTTTGGCAGGCAACAACAAATGTCTATTCTCACAAATTATATGCATACTGAATTTGTCCATGTGCATTCTCTGCTTGCCTATATTGGTGAAAACACACCCACATGGATGGGTACATTGTGTGTATAAGTTCATACCTGTATATTTATACACAGCAATTACGCACTTTGATTTCTTCTAGGAGACAGAATGATAGGAATAATCTAGTTAAATCAGTTTCTATGGGGATTTTTTTAAAACTCCTTTTTCATATTTCCTCTGGTTGTAAAAATTACAGTGATTACACATCATAAAGCCTATCTGTAATAAAACGCATCAGCTGGCCAAGGTTTTCATCGCTCACTCAATAATCCATTAATACAGCAACGCTGCCCAGGCATCTTTATAATACCAACTCGGAGGTAATTTTAAACAGCTAGACCAGCTGGTATTTAACAGCAGCTGCTGGAGACGCCACAAATATAGTCAATAGCTGACATCTTTATTTGCAGTTTTTCAAGGGGAGAAGAGCTTCTCCTGTGGTTACTTATATTAAGCATTTAAAAGAAGGTGTAAAGTATACAGGGTTTATACCTAAATGAGAAGGGGAAAGGGATTAATGATAAAACAAAAATGATAAATTCTATCAGAAGGAGAAGTTTGTAATTGAAGAAACTCCACAAATGGGTAAGAATACGTTGCCTTGGGTGAACTTCAGACCTTTTTTCCAGTTACATTTACACTAATCTTGCATATCGCTAGCAGTAAACATGTAGTTGGCTGTGTAGCATTCTTATATCCTTTTGTATTAGATTTGTAGTATCCCTTACTACATAAGGCTGTGAAAAATATTTGAGTCGTTGAAAGAGTAACGTGCTCATGTGTGTGTATTCTGTCTCAGTCACTACATACCATGTCTTTTTTATGCAAATATTTTGTTAATGTTCAATTTTGATATTTTAGATGAAAAATCATCAATATGTACTATCTAATAGAAAATGTGGAATGCTATTTTGCATTGTTGTATATGAACATGTGTGGGGGAAACAAGCATAGGCAACATGAAGTTAACAGTCACAAACCCATTATAAATAAAAATTTAATTACACTTGGGGGAGCTTGGCTTACAAAGCACAGAAATCCGTAATGGAGCTTGCTGGTAATAAATGCCTGATCTGTTTGTTAAACTCTACTGTTTCCATTCCTCTTCTCATCATCTATATAAAATACTTTGACATCTCCACTGATTAGAAATTATTAAACAGAGCTGACTTTCTGATTTGTAAAATGTGTTTTCTCTTTGGATGAGAATCTTAACCTTTGGCTTAATAAGAAAAACAAAAGAGTAAAAAAGGAAAAGATATAATTAGAAAAGCAAGGTTTTTCAAGATAGTTACTTAGTCCATATTTATAGATGATGGTTTTGCAGTCAGATAGTTGTGCATTGAAATATAATAGGGATGTAAATGTCTGGTACTTATGTAAACTGGGTGATTTACAATTTCAGTAGATAATATCTTTTGTCATTTTCCCTAATACAGATTTTTAAATTAAATATAAAAAGTGTATTATAAAGCAGTAAATTATTAAAAAGTAAACCAGTGGAGTTATGGACCTTATACTCTTCCTGTAGAAATATGTTCATTATTTCTGGCTCTTGTAGAGTAATCATAACCTTTCTTATGTTAATAGTTTTAGCTGGGAAATGAAACATTACAAACTCATAGAAGAGTAAAATGTGTTATTGTTTAAGTGTACTTCTAAATCAAATTATCACAAGTTACCCAAATTCATTGTAATACCAAGTCTCTTGCAGGTAACTTCATTTATCAGTGCCATAGATTTTCTTTTCCCAGAGACAAATAATGATCTGTCTGTGTTGGACTATGATTGAATACTTAAAATTAAAATACAGTGACAGAATGGATTACTGAGATAGCAATTTCAGTTCAAAAATTACTTAGCAAGCATTTCTTTTTTTCTTTTACTGTTTCTAGTGAAAACAGTGTGTTTAAGTTTGTTTAGTGTGTTTGACAACAGACAGTTTGATATATTGCTGGGCACAGCGGTAGGTTGGACTTCAGTGGTATTAGCTCTCAGTGTTTTGATTAATGGTAATTGTTTCGATGAAAAGGCATGTTTTACGTACAACTCATAGTTCTGGAAAACAGGAATCAACTTGCAAGATCCATAATTACTACTCTGAGTTAGCATATAAAAGGGCAAGGAGAACCTGCTGGAGTAGCACAGTAGGTTTTTTTTTTTTTTTGCTTTTTGCTTTGTATTGTAGTTAGAGATGGTTCTTTATGTCAGAATATAAATCATCTGTTATTTATCTTTTGTTCAGTATTTGAAGTTGATTTATGACACATTTCTGCATCCCATAATTTAGTTTGAATCCTGTACCAAGGTAAAACTTCACCTGTCTCTACAGTCAAGTCTATAAAAGGAACCCAAAGCAAGTCTAGCATGGGACACAGTAAAGAACATTAAATTAAAATAATAATAATAGTATAGAAAGCAATTAAAAGGTGTATTTAACACTTTAGAGATTTCTGTTGCCTTTTAAAGTAAAACATTTTACATATCATTAATGTATGCAACCTAGGGAAAAATAAAAGGTAATTTTTATTCTCAGAAAATAAAAAATGCGTTTAAAGACTAAGTTTCTCTCAGCTTAGAAACCGCCAGGAAAAACTTCTTTTGGGGAGTAGTACTTTGTGGGATAGTGGTAAAAAAATGAGTGCTGATGACCACCAGAGTGAGCTTGTTAGGCAAGCAGTGACAATTAATACAACAACAACAGCCAAAATTGTACAATTAGCTTCAGCTCCGTAAGTGTCTAATGAGCCATTTGTGAGTCTTTTGGTGAAGTAATGTCCCAATAATATCTTTTATTCTCATACGTAGGCCTGTGTGCCTACATGAAATAGATGTATGTATACATAGTTATCCAAAGTGCATAATGCTCTGCATTTAGGTTATTAATCTGTAGGAATTGGTTTTTTTTTGTTTTTGTTTTTGAGACAGAGTCTCACTCTGTCACCAGGCGCCAGGCTGGAGTGCAGTGGCGCGACTTCGGCTCACTGCAGCCTCCACTTCCCAGGTTCAAGCAATTCTTCTGCCTCAGCCTCCTGAGTAGCTGGGACTACAGACGCATGTGACCACGCCCAGCTAATTTTTTTGTATTTTTAGTAGAGACGGGGTTTCACCATGTTGGCCAGGATGGTCTCGATCTCTTGACCTCTTGATCCGCCCACCTCAGCCTCCCAAAGTGCTGGGATTACAGGCGTGAGCCACTGCGCCCAGCTGGAATTGATTTTAAATGAGTGTCCTTACATTCAGCATCAACAAAGATTTTTTTCTTTTAGATTATCTGGGTTCGTGGGGATTGGTGCTTCTCTGTATGTCTTAGGTGTTTTTTTGTTTGTTTGTTTGTTTGATTTATTTCTCTTTAGGTTAAAGGAAATGTTAATCTAAATAATCTGGTGGTTTGAGGTTTTTTGAGAAAAAAAAATTGGATTCAGAAGATGGTAGGAGAAAATGTCCCTACCATATTTAGCCAACTTTGTTTTAAGATGAGAAATTTTCTAAGTAGGAGATAATGCTAGGGAATCTTTTTTTTTTTTCCTTTCTTTTCTCTTGTTCTTTCCTCCTACTAAAAAAAAAAAAAAAAGAAGTAGGTAATGTAGTAAAATATAATCAGAATATTCTTTTTTTATTATTATACTTTAAGTTCTGGGATATACATGTGCAGAATGTGCAGGCTGGTTACATAGGATACATGTGCCTTGGTGGTTTGCTGCACCCATCAGCCTGTCATCTGCATTAGATATTTTTCCTAGTGCTGTTCCTCCCTTTGCCCTCCACCCTGCAACAGGCCCCCTTGTGTGATGTTCCCCTCCCTGTGCCCGTATGTTCTCATTGTTCAACACCCACTTGTGAGTGAAAATATATAGTGTTTGGTTTTCTGTTCTTGTGTTAGTTTGCTGAGAATGATGGTTTCCAGCTTCTTCCATATCCCTGCAAGGGACATGAACTCATCCTTTTTATGGCTGCATAGTATTCCATGGTGTGTGTGTGCCACATTTTCTTTATCCATTCTAACATTGATAGACATTTGGATTGGTTCGAAGTCTTTTCTGTTGTGAACAGTGCTGCAATAAACATAAGTGTGCATATTTCTTTATAGTAGAGTGATTTATAATCCTTTGGGTATATACCCAGTAATGGGATTGCTGGGTCAAATGCATGAACAGCAACCATGTTTGTGAAACCAAGGTTGAAATCAGTATTTGCACTACAAGTCTCGCTGCTTTTTTTTAAAAGAAGCATAGAAATTTTGACTATTGAGTAAATATTTACCCATGAAACTTAGTGTGATATTTTAAAATAATATTCCTTCCCAATAATAGCAGGATGTTAGGTTTATATTAATATTAGAGCTTCGGTTTGAATATTAGAACACATGTCTTATGTAACTTATATATAAGCCATCTTCTATAGTATTTGGGGATTGGGGATTGAGCAATTTGCAAAGCAGGAACTTGTAGTGTTACTGCATGATTATATCTGAAAGTGAATGATTCTGTTTCATAGTAGCCTGAATTGAAATGCTGTTTGTCAGGGTGTTTATTCCAAGCAAAATTAAATTTAATAAATGGTTGTCTAACGCACACCTAAGCCTTTGACATAAAAATATAGTTTAAAAAATTTCCTCATAACAACTGTGTGCAATTGTGGCATCTTTTATTGAAAGGAACTTTATTTAAGTAGCATAAACTTGTTGGATGGGCTTTAATTAAATGATGATTTGTTAATGCAAATGTGTAGCAAATGACTGGTAGTACATCTGTCTCTTCATCCACAGGCCATTACTGAGCAATGTTAGCACATGATTGTAAAAAAGGAGAAATCATTACATGCAGGTAGTACATATTCAATCAATTCTGACCTTATGTCTCTGGCAAAATAAAAAGTATATAATGTAAATGATATTTGATCTGAATAACAAAAAAGCAGCTCTTTGACTCTGTGGCTCAAGCTGTTAGGTTAGGTGACTGCTGTTTGGGATTGATGGTTATTGGTGGCCCAGTGGGAAAAGGCTATCACGTTTATTCTTGTCATTCCTCCCATGCATTTCTCTAACCCACATTGTATTTTAAATTCTGTTTTCCTTTTTTTCTTTTCTCTTTTTTTTCTTTTCATTTTTTCTTTCCTTTGGTGAGTAGTTTGTGGGATAGTGGTAAAAAAAATGGGTGCTGATGACCACCAGTGTAAGCATGTTAAGCAAGCAGTGACAATTAATACAATAACAACAACAAAAATTGTACAATTAGCTTCAGCTCCATAAGTGTCTAATGAGCCATTTGTCAGTCTTTTGGTGAAATAAACTACTCTATCTTAATTCTCCACTCTTGCAGTAAATAAATAAAAGTTATGAAATACCCAGGCACCAATAAAATATAATTTATTTCATAGGGCATGACAGAACTCTTTACATATCTAAAAATGAACATGTTATTTACAAATGACTTGTGATACTCATATAAACCATGGATCTGTATGCTAACTGCTTTCATTATGGAGATATGCATTTTTTTCCTGATTGTTTAATCATTTAAACATATCATTACTCCTAAAGGCATGTGAGTTAAAGTGACTTCTCTTGGTGCGATTAACTCATAAGGCCAAAAAGAACCTCAGAAATGAGCTCTTCTGCAGCTGAAGACTTTAAGAATTTACTGGAAAGGACAAAACAATAATTTTCATTTGGGAACCTCTCAGCTCTCTGCTGATTATCTTTCTGCCCTCATTTATTTTTAGGATCCCCAACCTCTTAAAAAGTTTTTAAGCATCAATCAAACAGAACAATGCTGTAAACTTCCTGTACTTGTGTTTTGTACTAGGTAGAAATTTATAATCATCATACTGATTTAAAATGCATTGGAAATGAAAAGTATCATTCAAATAAAAGCCCAGTTATTTAAAAAGTAGTAATTAGTTGTTTTAAACAGAAAATCATACTCAGAACTGTTTTTTTGGAATAACATATACCAGTGATTCTAAAGTGTCATCTCAGAGCCGGCAGCACCAGCCATCATCTGAGAGCTTGTCAGAAATGCAGAGTCTTCAGCCCCACCCACCTACTTAACCAGAAACTGAGAGAGGGGACCAAGAATCTATGTTTTAACATGCCCTGAAAGTGATTCTGATGTACAGTAAAGTTTGTGAACCATTGATAGACTAATTGAAGCAAAAACAAAATAATGTAGGACATTTATTCATTCCTCATGTATGTATAGAACCCCAAAGAAAGCAGGTAGCTTTCTTTCAGTTTCAGATAGTACACTTAGAATGAAGAGAGCAGGTTTCTTTTGGTGCCATCCAGGTGAATCTTTGAGGAAGTAGACAAGTATCTCTGGTAGGAATGGATCATATACTCTACGATGGCTAAAAAAGGATCATTAGAATTTAGTGCATTTTGCCTCTAGCCTTTATGATTAACTACTGTGGCCAGTAGATTGACCCCATGAATGAAATTGAGTCTAAAGTGGAAAGTGGCAAGAGAAACCAGAAAAAAAGACAGCCAGGAAGAATCTCATGAGAGGTAAATTAAAGCCAGTGATAATTGTAGGCAGTTTTGTTTAAAAGGCATTTCTTAATCCCTTACTACTCAGAGTTTAGTGCAAGGACCAGCAACACTGCGTCACCTGCAAAGTTGGTGGAAATGCAGAATCTCAGGTTCCATATCAGGGTAGCCCATTGACAGTTCACATGTTACCAAGATGCCCAGCAGATTTGTATACACACTAAAAATGGAAAATCACTTGCTTACTATATTAGCAGACAATGGATTTTGTCAAAGATTGATAGTAAAGTCATATATTAAAGCAATGTCATACCTTTATGTGAAGAATTCCATGGGGCTGTGATAGTTCCAAGGTGGTTTTCAGCAAATATACAATGCTGTTGCAATTATAGGAGAAATTACTTGTCCAATTTAACTTATTTTGGAATAAATTAATTATGGAACTATTAAATTTGATAAATGATTTTTAAATTTTACTTGTCTCTTCCTAAGGATTTAAAGTCGGAGATGATATTTTAAGTATGAAAGGGACTCCATCTAAGGGATAACTTTTTATTGTTGTTGTGGAGATGGGATCTTGCCCTGTCACCCAGGCTGGAGTGCAGTGATGTGATCATAGCTCACTGTAGCCTCCAACTTCTGGACTCAAGGGATCCTCCCAGGTCAGCTTCCCAAGTAGCTAGAATTACGGGGATGTGCCTCCACACCTGACTATTTTGTTTTGTTTTGTTTTGTTTTGTTTTTTAGAGATGAGGTCTTGCTGTGTTGCCCAGGCTAATCTCAAGCCCTTGGGCTCAAGTGATTCTCTCACCTAAGTGTTGGGATTACAGACATGATTATATACACTTGTCCCAAGGGATAATTTAAATTTACATCTAAACTCAAAAAATTCTGAGCTCAGACTTTGATTTTTTTAAGTGATAGAAAGTATAAGGATTTTTATGTTTTTACAACTCAGTGCTTCATCTCAGGAAATTAAGAAAGTGAGGCATGTTTATTAGGCTTATAATTTTAGGTAACTTGTCATTAATTTTTTATTCAATTTGATCCTGAGAAAAATTGCTATAGTTAATTCTCAATTGTCCATATTGAGAGGAAACAAGAACAGTGACTACTGAAATAAGTGACTGAGTTATGAGAAGCATTTCAAAAGATTATTTTGAATTAAGACAGACTAAACCAAATTTACGTATACATACATATATAGAGAGAGTCATTAAACAAGTGGTTTCATGTGCTTGATCTCACATGCCCTCATAGCATCACTATGAGTTAGATAAAACAAATACTATTCCCTGAGACATCAAGAAGCTGAGTATCCAGTTCATATAGTTGGTACTTGAGGGATCTACATCTAAAACCTTTATCTACTGACTCTTGGCCAAGTACCCTCCTGAAAAGCAATCTATGTAAATCAAAGAAACAAAACTTTAGGTAGTAAAGCATACATGTAAAAGTATATAATTTAAATAAAGGCGAATTTTAATTGGTGATGAATTACATACGATGTCAGCTAACACAGTAATTGGCAGGCCATTCTGTAAAACACCATAGAAAGTCCATAGATTCAAATAGATTATAAAAATTGGTTTATACTAATAGTGAACTGCGGAGACCAGCTCAGTCGTGGAGACCCCAACCCAGGTGGCACTGAAGGAATTAAGAAACAGAAACAAAAATAGAGTGCAAAAGTGGGATCAGAGTCGGACTGTCAGGGGTCTGACAACATTTCCCAGCTGACAGCCCAGAGCAGACCTTGACCCACGTATTTATTCTTTGTGAACAAGTCATTATTTTTAATAAACAGGTGCTCAGTGTTTCTTCATAGAATAAAGATAGGCTAACCAGGCAGATAGTGCCTGTTCACTACTAAGATAGATAGAAATAAGCTAAAAAACACTCTTTGTGAGTCAGCAATGGGGACAAGGTGAAATATCCTGTGTTTTAGCAGCTCATTTTAACTAGTGCATGACCGGTACATACTGCTTGCTTATTCTAGCAGTTTCCTGCCTGGGGATGGCTCGGTGTTCCTTGCCATCCCCTCTCAGCAAACAACACGTACTCCATCACACACACGTCAATACCTTTTCCCAACAGTGAACAGCTGTTGAACCTGGTGTCCATGCTTAAGTGTGTGTCAGTATTATAAAGATGACTTCAGATTTGTATAGAATGATAGTATATTCAGTAAATAGTGTTGACATTATAATTGACATAATTTATTATCTATTTGGGACAATAGATAATAAATATGTTATCTGTACCCCACTGCACTTACTGAAATTAATTCCATATAATGTAAAAAAGGTAAAAGGAAAACAGCTAAAAAAAAAAAAAAATGTAGCTATATATTAATGCATTCTTGGTTATGCTGGGCCTTTCTGTGTATGATTTCAATGCAAGAAAACCATTAAGGAGATGTTGATGGGTTTTACTGAATAAAATGTTAAATATACAAATAAATTAGGACAAATAAATTAGGAAAAATGTTTACAAGTGTGTGGCAAAGAATATCCTTAATATATTAAAATTTCTTACAAATAGGAAAAGGATTAATAACTCACTAGAAAAATGGCCAGGTGGTACAGACAGTTTTAGATATGTGTGTATGTACATGCTCATAAGCATTTGAAAAAAATTTAGCTCTATAATGAAAGCCATGCTAATTAAGCCAAGGGTATGTCATATTTGCTTATTAGATTAGCAAAGGTGAAGCCAAAATAATTCAGGATACCCCATGTTTGGAAGGTTCATGGAAAGGATCAGTTTTACAGTTGTTTTCAAAGTTCACAAAGATACATATTTTATTACTTTATTGGGAATTTATGAAAAGCAGATAACTAATGATGTACAATGATACACATTAAAGATTTTTTGGCAATAGCATTTATTATACTGAAAAATTCTATAAATTTAAAAAATGCCTAAAAATAGAGGAATAATTTAATAGATATAATACATGTAAGGAAAATGTATGCATCCACTTTAAAATGACTCTTCAGAGGTTAGTATTTGTTGACATAGAAAAAAGATTATAATATGCATGTTATGGTCATATTTTTATTATAAAATAAATTTATATATCACGTGTGCATAAAAATAAAATTAGAAAAACATAATCCAAAATAATTTCTGGGCAATGAGATTATAGGTATCTTTATTTCTTCCTTTTGCTTATGCTTTTGTTTTCTAGTTTTCCTGAGACATATACAGATGACTTTTGGAACAAAGAAAATTTATTTTAATAAAGTCAGCCTTGACATTAGCTAATATGTAAAAGAGTACATGTAACCAATTTAAGTTGCAGATTAAATATTTTCCTTTAATTTGGCACTTATCACATGCTGCACTAACTAGAAATACAGCTCAAGGAGTTCGTTTGGTGTATAGAAGAAATTAGCCCCGTAAATAAGAGGCTTGTGATTCTGAGAGAATTGTGTAGTAATGGAGTGGACTTATGTCAGTATAAGAATGGTCATCTATGCTTCCTGATAAGAAATGGTTCAAGCAAGAAGAGATTATTGAGCAAGGTTTTGAAAAAGTTCTTCAAATCCATGTAAGGCAGAGCATTTCTGACAAGTATAAAATGACTCTGTAGTCTACAGTTAGGATAGACTGAAATGTGGACTGCATATGAGGAAGTGACCAAAGGTAAGTCTCAGCAGAGAGTCAGGATTTTATTCTTTCTTTCTTTTTTTTTTTTTTGAGGCAGAGACTTGCTCTTCCGCCCAGGCTGGAGTGCAGTGGTGTGATCTCGGCACACTGCAACCTCCGCCTCCTGGGTTCAAGCAATTCTCTGCCTCAGCCTCCCGAGTAGCTGGGATTACAGACACCCACCACCATGCCTGGCTAATTTTTGTATGTTTAGTAAGATGGGGTTTCACCATCTTGGCTAGGCTGGTCTTGAACTCCTGACCTCGTGATCTGCCTGCCTTGGTGTCCCAGAGTGCTGGGATTACAGGCGTGAGCCACCGTGCCAATAGTTAGGATTTTAGATGCCACACAAAGGGATTCATTAGGTGAGCAGTGCAGGACGGAATTGGTCATATTTATATCTTAGAAAGATAACTATGGCTGCAGAATGGACCTGAATAAGATGGCAGCAGAGAGACTAGTTAGAAAGCTGATGGAGCATTTATTAAGAAATGATAAGGTCAGTAGCAGTGGAATTGGAGTGGGGATGTTAACTACAAAGCAGAGAATGCTGTGTTGGAGATAGGAAGAGGTAGGGCTTAAGGACTAGGAGTACTTGAAGCTATAGAAGAAGATAGAAGTTGGGGTGCAAGAGAGGTAAAATGTTGAGCTCTGTGTCACAAGAATTAAGTTTGAATGTATTGTTAATTCATACTGCAATTTTCAGCTTGAACATTTGTTTTGCAGTTATTTTTAATGTTCTATTAATGTATTCCCAACTACTTCTTGTCATTTAAATGTAGTAGTCTAAAAATGTTACTGTATTTAAATATCATTTATTAGAAGACACTATAGAACAGTGATTAAGAATATGAGTCAGCCTCCCTAGAATTGAATCCCAACTCCACCTCTTACTCTATGTGACCTCACAAAAGTAACTGGCATCTCCAGGCTGCATTTTCTCATCTGCAAGATGAGGGTAATACCTTTTAAGAATTCAGAATAATAAAGAGCTACATGTGAAGTGCTCAACATGGTAATCACTTAAATAAGTGTTAGCCATGTTATTTAGTATAACAAGACAGATTATTTTGTAGGAAAATATAGTTTTAGAATATGCAGAAAATATTTGCTTGCATGTTTCTAAAAATAAAATTATTGCAATGGATTCATTATGCAAAATTGAAGGACTTCTGTAAATATTAATGTGACATTTTCAGAAAGTTGTAAGTTGCAGAAGCCAGTGCCTGTTTGTTCAGAAGTTTATCTGCAAGGAGATGACCCAGTGGTGACTAAGAAAGTACCAGAGACATGGACTACTGATAGAAGCTTTCTAGACACACAGCTATACTTGTTTTATATATGTATGAATTTTATTTAGATAAAATTCCTTAGATCACTAGGAAGGAAGCTAGTCCACCCTATCCCATCATTGACTCTAGATTTCATTATGGTGACATATCCTCCTTAATAATCCCTCAGTTCTTTAAGCTGCCATTAGGAAAATTTGAAAACTCCAGGGAACAACGCTTGAAGTCAGTTTCCTAGCATGAAACAATAGATACTTTTGTTAAGTTACGGTGACAACCCTTGGCTGTATTTACCATTTTCCAGACATGTACTTCCTCCATAAGCTTACTCTGAATTAATAATTGGTGTAGTATAGAGGTCAATGAAACCTTAATCTCACTTAGAGGCCCTGTATGTGCCCAGCCCCTCAGCTTGGCAGTACCCCAGCACTGCCGTTGCCACCTCCCTGCCTGTGGTGTAGCAGCTGGAATTGCATGTGAGCCTACTTTGTTGGGGATTTCAGACTCCTGATTGTCTAAAGGCGGGCCCCACTTGCCCAATGTGGTTATACCATGGAAACATACACTGTCTTTTAATTGTCTCTTATTGTGAACTTCTCAAACTGAACATTTGCAGGCAAGACCTGGGTAACTGCTTATCCCCCTGTGTTGTGAGCCATTCCCAGTGTAGAGGGGACCCAAACATGAAATGGAAACACAGAACTCTTTCTACCTCCTTTTTGTATTGCTTTACCCCCAGTACCCATCACTTCCATATGGGGAGCTCTGGGCTGCCTTAAGGGTTTGTAAACACAGTGGGAACTGTTTACCATTCTTCTAGCTTCTAAGAAAAACTGGCAGATTTGCCTACTGCTCGCAACTATTTCAAAGCTTTATCTTTTAAAAATTAATTAATTAGCTAATTAATTAAGCAAACATAGTGCTATATTTCTCACATTAACATTAATTCCATTTCAAAATGTAAACTTAGTTTTTCTTAATTGATCTTTTTAATCTTCTACTTCAAGGTATGTGTTTACCCTAGCATCAGTTTTACAAACTAATATCTTTACTTCTCTTTTTCCTTAAAATGTTCTCCTCACTCATAATTAAAAGGATTATCTTCTCAATTTTCTTGAATAAATTCACTGCAAATGTCATGCAAAAATACTATAGGCAGTACACTTTTTGCTGTATGGCCTGTGTGTATACATATGTACACATATGTCCTTTCAAATGCTGTATTTATAGATTTCTATATATCAATATATGAAGATCAATTTCCCTAATTGCTGACCATGGGAATATGTGGGGCAATACAGATGACCAGCTATTACTGGTCAAATAAAATATCTTCAGTTTGTTTGTTTAGACACACATGTCACTAAGTGGTTTTTCAAAGAAAGCTTAGCGTGATGGGTCATCAGGTAAGTTATTTGACATTTGTCCCCAGTCAGACCGGATGCCACATGAAAAATGTACTCAGGCAAGAGGCTCCTAGGAATAAACAATTCTCTAGTGTTGCTCACAGGGGACTTGGCAAGGTGAGCGGAACTTCAACTTGTCACGGATGCACTGTTCTGACAAACATAAGTAGATGCTAATGGCTAAATCGTGACAGAATAAAGTCCCGCAACCATATGGCTAATTGCCACAACAATATCTTCAGTGTTATTAATCAAGTTTTCATAGTGTGCCATGATAATTGGAATAATTAGAAACAGCATAGGCATTGCTTGTTTTTACCACACATTTTGCAGACAGACCTCCGACAACCACAGTTACACTTTCAGTACTGTGTTATTTAGTGCTATCTTTTCTTCAAAAATAATTTGGTTAATTAATGAATTAACTGCTTGCCACCAGTGTATTGTGCTAGCTTCTATAGAAGCATGAATATCTAAATGAGACCAGCAAACCCTCTGAGTCTGTTAAAATAGGCAGTATTCCTTTAAGGCAGGGAAAGAACTCTGCCCATCTTGGATCTTATAGTTTGAAAGATCAATTTACTGTATATTAGATGATGGACATTCATTTTTTGGTCGTATATTTTTAGCTAATTTAGTTAAGGAAATGAGAGATTAGAAAGCATTTGAATAAATCACAAGATGTAAATATTTGCATAATTTGTTTCAGGCCAGTACTACATACTAGTGTTCCCAAAATGAATTATTTTGAAAGTGTCTTTTAATTATGAATGAAGTAAATATTACCATCTTTAGTATCACAGTTGAAACTTATTTTCATGTTGAGAATGTTAAAATATACTCACTTCCATATCTAATCTTTCATCTTGATAGTGAAATGAGAATTTATTTGTGCTTGGCACAATGCTCTAATGAAGAGGGCTTCCTGGGCTGCTTTGCTTTGTGAGGAGGTGGCTAGTGAGGAAAGAGAAGATTGATGATAACCAGCACCTTGGAGGTATGGAGTGCTCAGGCAAACAGATGAAGGGAAGTAGCTGCTGGAGGTGTCCGTTGTTAAACAGTCTCTATAATTATTTTTCAATACATAAGAAGTCATAGTTTTGAATTCTGTGCCATCTCAATTCTTGTTTTCCTTGCCCTTTTCTGTCCTATTGCATTCCTTAAAGACAGGTTGCGTTACATGGTTCCAAAGTTTTAAATTCATTGGCATCTGCAGTTAAAAAGCATCCTTGAAATTCTCAAAATAAAAATAACTAATTATAAATACTATTTTATTAAAACTTTAGGGATTCCCTAAGCAATAAATTATTGCTTCGGTGACCCCTGAACTCTATAAAATGTAAAATCACTGTGTTATTCAATTTCTTTTATTTAATTGAGTCTTCTTTTTTCCCTCTTCTTTGGCCTCTCTGTGGATAGGAGTGAGAGGCATACAGTAGAGATTATATTGGGAAAAACAGAAATTGGCAATAAGAAAGCAGGAAAATTCAGTTCTTTCATTCAGTCAGCTTAATTAATTGATAATTATTCACTCTGGATAAAATGATTTAGACTTTTTACTTTCTCCACTTTCTTTTTACTATTCATTAGATAGAGGCTAGACAGTGGGAACAAACCCACTGTCCATTTTGGTGCTCATTAACAGTTATTATAAAAATATGATGTAGAGGAAAATTTTAAATCGATATGTCAAATGAGCTTTGGATTATATAGAGATGTTATTTATTCGTGTTCTACCTTAAAGAAAATAAAATTGTGTTCTTCACTTTAAACTTCAGGATTATCTTTTGTGTTAATCAGGATGCTTTTGATATGAGCTTCAGAATATCTTGCCTCAAACTAGCTGAAGTCTAGAGGTACTGTGACACAAGAGGCACAATTAGGGACCCAAGATTTTCCCCATTATCTCCACTGTGTTAACCTCATCATCAGTTTCTTAAGACATATTCTCTTGTAATCACAAAGTGACTGACAATGATTTTGGAGCTATATAGGCTTTCTTGTTCTAGCCAAACAGGTGAGAGAGAATAAACCTTTCACCAGGTACAACATAACAGTTTCTTTTAGTCCAGTTGGGCCAAATTACATCAGGTGCCTACCACACACCTAGACCAGTTTCTGAAGGGAATATTTTCTACTGTTTAGCTTAAACTAATTGGTGTCTACCATTAGAGCAGTAATTCTTAAGATGTGGTCCCTGGACTAGAAATTTTAGAATTCCCTGGGAGCTCATTAGAAATATAAATTGTCAGGCTCCACCCCAGACTCATTAAATCAGAAACTCTGGGGATAGGGCCCAGTCATCTTTAAAAAAAAAAAAAAAAAAAAAAATCCTCTCAGATAATTTTGGTGCAAGCTATGTTTGAGAACCACTGACCTCTAGAGCAGAATGCCATTGACTTTTTTCTTGGCTAATGTTGGGGACATATGCACAGATTAACTTAACTACATCTAGTTAGTTTAGGAAGGAATAGTAAGGCTGGAATGGATTCTTAGTAGACAATCACGACTCTCTGTACTTTAAAATGATTAAATATATCTCCTCTCTTGCAGAGTTCATACAGTATGCATTGCACATCATTTTTCATGAAACTCAAATATATGAAATTCCTTTCTTGTTTAGTCAAATGTGGTAGAGAGTACTATTTACTCACTTAATATCATTGATTCTTCTTTACTAAAATAGATTTGGAGTTTGTTGGGTTGTGTTTTTGTTTCGGATTTTTATCTTTTTTATTTTTCAGTGATGCTACATTTAGCTTCCAGATTACATTGTGACACCAATTTTGGCCAATTATATTTAATTCCAGGTTGCTGGGGATTTATGTCAAACATTTGCTTTGTTGATGTGGGCACCACCGTTTCCTCTTTATCATTTTCTCTTTCTTTGTTATATGATGGCTGGAGATGTAGCAGCCATTTTACAACTTTGAATGAATGCCAAAGAGAGTTGCAGAGACCTCAGCTGTGACCTGTTTGAGCTACAGAACCAAAAGCCAGCAATCACGTACTTAAGACTTCTGATTGATTACATGAAGTAAAATTAAACTTTATATGTAAGATATAGTTTAGTTTTTTTTCTTATTTGCAGCCAAATGCAATCCCAGTTAAGTAACGTGGTGTAATTGTTTTCATAAATGGAGAAACATGCAGCTTTCCAGTTTCTACATTCTTTCTTTTTTTTTTTCTAGACCATACTTCTTGCCCATCTAAAATATTACAAAGTATATAGCATAGTGTTTAGGTCACATGCTTTAGGCTTGTATTTCTCTTTTCTGTATCCTACTAGCTATCTTTAGCTTCTCTGATCCACAGTTTTCGTTTTCTTTTTTTTTTTTTTTTTGAGATGGAGTCTCACACTGTCCCCCAGGCTGTAGTGCAGTGGCGTGATCTCAGCTCACTGCAATCTCTGCCTCCTGGGTTCAAGCAGTTCTCTTGCCTCAGCCTTCTAAGTAGCTAGGACTACAGGCATGCGCCTCCACACCCAGCTAATATTTTTGTATTTTTAGTAGAGATGGGATTTCACTGTGTTGGCCTGGATGGTCTTAATCTCCTGACATCGTGACCCACCCCCCTTGGGCTCCCAAACTGCTATTACAGGCGTGAGCCACCTCACCCAGCCCACAGTTTTCTCAAATGTAAAGTTAATAAAATTTTAATGTTACTGTTTTCATAATAATATACTAGGGGATTAAGTATGTCCCTAGACATACAGTGTTAGCCCCATTCGTGACACATTATAAACCCTGAGAAATGGTGGCTATATGCATTGAAATTCGTGAGTATGAGAGAGATCTAATAATGTTCAGCAGCATAGGGAGAAAGTCATAGAAAACAAGGAAAGAAGTCAGCATGAGCTTTGTTTTGTTTCAATACCTATTTGGGCATTATAAAATTCATAGAAGGTCACTGTGCCAAAATAAGACCTCCAGTAATTATGAATATACACTTTGTTTCTGCTGTCTAGATGACACCTCAACTTTAAGGAAATTCACTTAAAGTCTCAAATACAAGAGCTGAAACCCATCCGTGTAATCTGATACTGTATAGATTTCAAGTTGGATTCTACATAGACTCCTTAAAACATAGATCATTGTTTCGATTCTTAACTTTAGAAGGGAAGAACCATGCCTATTTATTTTGTGTTCCACAATATTTAAAGCAGATAAATGTGCAAGTGGGTAATAATGATACTTTTTGCAGATAAAAAGTAAAGCACTTATCACCAAGGAATTTTTTTTAAATGTTTTTTAGTCTGGATGTTGTGGCTCTGCTGGGTGGAGTCAGAGATGGGTCCTTCTTGTTATGGTGTAGAGTCATTGATTGCACTGCTGCCTTGACCACCAGAAAGATCTAGGAAGATAGGAAATGATTTAGGGCGGAAGCTCCCAGCATTATGGAAGTAGCAATGCGAAGATATCACCTATAAAATACACATATCGTGATCTTCAACATTTATATATCCTGTTAATAATTATCTGTACTCCAAAGTAACAGTCATTTGATTCTTACCTTTTATTTTTTGACAGAGAAAAATTTACCAAGTGCTCCATCTTAATACTGCCCAGATAGTTAGGGTCAGATAAGTCCATAACTTGTTAAGGTATGTTTAACAATACCAATCCATTAAAATAATCAAATTAATATTTACCATTCTCAAGAAGTTCTTATAAGACGTATTTGCTTTTCTTATCTTTGGGTATATCTAACCAGATTTTAAGGCTTAGACCAAATTTAAATCTCTGTCATCTTATTTTGATTAAAAGGGTACATGGATAATTTATTTTATACAGATTTTAGTATTATTTCTAAGCTGATTGGCTTATTTTTGCCTTATCTGTAGATTTTCTCCCCAAAATTTAGTGTAGTGTTTAATATGCAAAGTCAGAAAGATCACTTTGGAAACAAAAAGTTCTCAACTGCAGTTACCTTGCTGAATCCTTTTGATATAATTCTGTGGAAACATGAAAATGGCTTATCGAGAAATTGTATCTAAAGTTGACTTACCAATATTTTAATGTTTGAATTTCACTAGATCTTGCAGTGAAAGACTAGATCCCACAATCCTTAGAATGAGAAGGGTGAATTTCCTCTTATCACTGAGATTATATTTAAGAAGAATTAGGCTTTCTTTGAAGGCAATATTAAGAAACAGAGAAAGTCTTCAGTTTTATGGTCAGGTAGTCCTACCTAGGTTTTAATCCTGCCCCCACCATTTTCATAGCTCTGTAATATTGGGAAAGTTACTTAGCCATCTTTGTGCTGCAACTGTTTCATCTATAAAATGCGGACATAATAATTAACTCCCAGAATTTGTAGGTGTAAAACAAAATGATTCACATAAAATATCCACAGCAAGGATCTTCATTTAATGTAGCTCCCTTAGGAATCAGCATAGTCTATATATACATAGTCTAATGATTAACATCAATTTGAATTTCTGAAGATGATTTAGATGATAAATAGAAAAGATTCCTCTAACCTTCAGGTGGCTCATAAAATCAGTATTCTTTATGGAACAGGTAGTATCTGTCTCTACTCTGCAATTATTCCTTGACGTCCTTGCCTCTAGCTACTCACTCTTGTGGTAATATTTCCAGTAACCACACCACCTCAAGAACCTTCATTTTAAACATGCTACTCTCTGACTTGTCACCTTACTCCTTTCATTCTTATCACCAACCCTTGCTTGACTTCCAATTCATTTACTCCACTGCTTTTTCATTGTCATTTACTCCACTAATGTCCTCATTTCCCCAGCTTGTTCCATGCTTTATCATTTTAATTACTCCCTTCAATTTAACCTCTCAATACCCTTGCCCTTTCTCCATCTGTTATTTGCTTAGAAAAACCCAAACCCTACTCATGCTTGTAAGTGAACAGCCAAAAGTAACAGGAGAAAAATAGAACCATACTTACTGAACTCACTTTCTCTAGCTTCAAATGGACCTCAGCACCATCTAGCAACCCTACTATATTTCCTCTCTTCTTAAATGTCTAACGCATCTCTCCAAACAATGCCCTTCCTCACTTCCTCCCCTTCCACCATGCTATGCCCTTGCTACTTTTTTCACTGAGAATAGAACTTCCTCAGTATTACCACAAACAGATCTTACAGCTTCCTGTATCTCTCTGCTCGCTTCCAAGACTGACCCTTATCCCTCTGTTTAGACATTGGGTCCTACTATCTCCTACTTAGAAGAATTTGTTCCTGCATTTATATCCATTTCTTACTACATTATTTTCATCTCTATTGTATCATATTTTTAATTGTATTAAACATTTAAATTATTGGTTATTTTGGGGAATTTGATGCATCAGCAGTATATTACAGCTGAGCCACTAATCGTGTTGCTTTATTAACCATTATTAACTGGTTTGTTCTCATGATGCTGCTGTGAAGAATCAGCTGTTTCTGCAGAGGTTCAAGGGAAAGGCCTTTTGAGAAGTGAGCAAGTTTTTTTTCTGTATATGTACAAAAACTTTATCCACTTTGCTAACTTTTTCAATATTTAAAATGTTTATAAGATTAGTGGTAATTGGATTTGCTTTGTTTTGAACCCTGAAGTTTTTGTAACTTCAGACTATGTGAAATACACTGCTGGACTTCTTCCCTTGTAAGTTTGTTCTTAGCCGTTGTCTTCAATATCCTCACATAGCAGCTCAAGCACTACGTGACACCACCTGCATCTGTACTGGGTTATTTGTAGCATATGAACATGCTGTAATTTCTCTCATCTGAAGAAATAAGAAACACACGTTAAAACACCTCAACTTGACCACACATCCGCCTCCAGCTATTTTCCATTTCTTACTACCCTTTAGAGGAAAACTCTTTACGAGAAGGGTAGAGGGACAGTAGAATTTCCAGTTCTTCAACTTCTACTCTCTCTTAAATCTAAAGTATATATATTAAAAAAAAAAAAAAAAAAAATCTACTACTCTCAGCCTGTCATCACCCAACACCTTGCCCCACTCCCCCTAACCACATTCATTCCACATTACTATATGCAGTGGTCAATTTTTACTTCATTACTCAGCCTTTTATCTTTGAAACCATTGATTTCTTCCTCTTTCTTGATATATTCTTTCTACTTCATTTCCTGAATGCCCCCATTCTGGTTTCCCCCTACTTCCACTGGCTGTTTCTTCTCAATTTCCTTTATTAACTCATTTTTCTCTTCCTGGCTCCTAAATGTTGGCATGTCCCAGGACTCAGTTCTCAGACCTTTTCTTTTCTCTATTTCCCTAAGTGATCTTACATAGTCCTGTGGCTATTAGCATTATCTCCAAGTCCATGACTCTCGAAGGCATATCTCTACCTGTGCTTCTCCAAGATCTAAAGTCACATATCCAACTGCCTAATTATGACTTGCAGATCCACAAGATTCTGCTGACTTAAAGTGTCCAAAACTACATTATTGATTTTCTCGTAAAAACTGCTATTTTCCATCTTCTCCCATCTGTAAATAAAATGACACCAGCATCCACTTAACTTGCTTACCCAAAACTTAGAAATCATCTGGATTCCTTTATTTCCCTTTCATCTCCTACCAATTAACAAGTCACATTGGCTCTGTCTTCAAAATACATCCAGGATATCCCCACTTGTTACCAGTTCCACTAGGCCACTTCACCCTATTCCAGACCTATCTCTTACATGAACAATTACAGATGCCCCCTGACTGGTCTTCCTGTTTTCATCCTAATCTCCCTACAGTCTCTTCACACAGCAGCAAGATTGGCACATTTAAAATAGAAATAGTTACAACAGTTTCTTGCTCAAAACCTTGCTCAAAACAAGGGTGCCCCAGGATCACGTTCTAATTGCAGGAGCACATTCAGGGTGTAGTATGAAGAGGAGACTGAAGAGGCCAGACTAGAGACAGAAGGGCAGTGCAGTCAAATAGGCCAAATGACAGTGGCCTGAACTAGAATGAGAATGGGGAGTTAAAGGATGAATCAGAAAGCTTAAGATCATGGACTGACACTTATTGGATGGGGACGAGGAAGTCGGTTGAGATTGAGGAAACAGAGGAGTTGAGCAATTGTTAGATTCAGATTTGTGCTTTGTCAGCTGAAAGTACGACGGGAGCAGATTTGGAGGATAAAATGAGTTCTCTATTGAATATTTTGAGTGTCAAGTGCTTGTAGGGCATCCAGGTAATGAAGTCCAGTGCCCAGGCAGCTATACATATTAGTCTGAAAATCACAGGAAATTTGTCTAATTTGAAGAGGAGATTTAGCAGATAAATGGTTAAGCAAGGTGAACTCATCTCTAACTTTCAAGAGAGAAGGTGGCAAAGATGGGCCTGGGTGTGGTAATTTTCTAGGTGAGATGATAGGAAGATGGGAGAGTTCTGTCTGAAGACTGCTGAGTAAGAGCCATGGCCCTGTGTTGAGAATGAAGGCGGGAAATGGCAGGTTGGGAGGTTTGAGGGTATCGGAGAAAATTTCAAATAGGCAAAAAAGAAGCAGAGTGAGCTAAGGATAGGTAAAGAGAATTCTTTGAGAGAGATGGTTGAGGGTAACCTGAGATTGAGAACTAGCAGAGTTTATACTGGCAACACTCATATTTGAAAGATTGCTCTGAGCACGTGTTAGCTAACTTCATGTGGGTGCTCAAGATAGTTAGCTTTCTGCAAGTTTGGAGTTTTGCCTCATAGACATAACAGCTGAATTGTGGGGAAAGGGAATTAAATGTTTTAAGTAATAGACCATACACGCGTAACTGGACAGGGAAGAAAGTGGAGACAGGAGGAAGGGCCTGGTAGATGGGGAGGAAGTTGAGGGGATTAAGGGACTAGAGCTTGTATGAACTGTGATGGGTAACTCCGAGTGAGGTGACTGAGAATTGTGAGGGCTGCCATGTTTTGTTCATACCTCTGTTCCCAGTGCTGCTAGGTTGCCGTCTGTAAATGAAAAGTCTGATGGAGTTTGAGGAGCAGCAATAAGTAGTGGAAATAGCCTGCCAATATTCTTAAGTTTCTCCTAAAATGCTTTATAGTTATAGCCCATGATCAAGAATAGAGAAATTAACACTATGTTTTATCAAAGATTGGGAATTGGCAAGGTAGGAGGAGGAGGGGTGATGGAATCTAAAGTACTAGTTCCCACCTTTGAAATGTTTCTTGTTAGATCTTAGATCGCACGTTTAGGAAGTGAAGCCAAGGAGCTGGGGACTGTGAGACCAAGGAAAGTTGCAGGAGGGAGTTAATGTGGTAAAAGCATTGGACTAGGGTCAAGAGACCTGCTTTCTGGAGCAGTTAATTTAACTGTCTCTTTTTTATGTTAATAAATCTAAGTATACTTTTGTAACTCACTTTCCAAAATTGAGTTTACAATCACTTTTCTGATGTTTTGAAAGTGGTTAGAATTTTTATTTTTTTATCCTTCATGAAATCAAGAGGAGTATTTTATATTTTGTATTTCTACTAATAGTTACTGATGAAAAATAAAATTTACCACCAAGTTCTCATAAAATTAAGGTGACTGAGAGTTGCCTGTTTAAAAACTACCAATTTTAGGTCACTTGGCACCTTAAGGTAAAACATACACATATGTAGCTTATTTATTTGTACCTGAACATCAAAGCTGAATATATCCTTTTATTTATACCCAGAGTAGTACTATATAATCCTGTTTGTTACATAAACCCATTGTGTTGATGGATGACTTAATGAAGACCTAGAACAATAATTCTGAAATAATCAAGTTATCACCACAGATACTACAAAGGACCTAAGCAAGGTGTCTCCCATAATTAATAAACTTTCATTCTAGCAGCGGAAGTCTGTACCATCCTGTGGCTCCACAGGAGAGATGCCTTTCAGTGACATGAGGTGATGCTTGCTGAAATTTTGTCCATTCCAGCATGAGGCAAACTTGTAGAGTCAGGAAGTATATCTGTAGTACCTTCCTCCAACTCCTTTTTTTCTCTTCCCTCAGTGTTACCCACCAAACATTTCCTTTTTAAAACTATTTCCTTACCCCTTAACTTAATAATGTTATAAATAATTTATACCAATGCATTTGTACCAAATGACAGATATAATTCTAGTATTTGTGGATCCACATTGATGGATCCATTATCCATGAAGAATTCGTAAATCCAAAATCCAAAAAAGAATTTCACAATTCATAAAGAATTTCATAGATTATATGTAGTGTTATGGGTTTTTTTAATTGAGGAAGGTTTGTGAGTATAACTTTCTTTCTGGGTCTCCACTATTAATTTCTGAAGACTTCAGCTCATGTCATAGGAAATAACCCACTTTACGAAAAATAATAGAAGCTAGCAACTCGGCACGACAAATTTTTGAGTGGCATTGTGACATAAGGAAGGAAGGATGCTGTATTGTAAGTTAGGTGATTAGAAGTAAGTCCCAGTTCCGCCACTGTCACTGATGACTGGAAAAATCACTTTCCCTCATTTTCCCATTTGTCAGTGGCCTGCTAGGTGATTCAGGATGGACAGCCTGGCAGGTTAGGTCAATAGGAAGACAGCACAACACGCTGACCAATGATCATGGAAATGATCATGGAAATGGATGGAAGGCAATTCTTGGTGGTGGGTGTAAAAACAACTGTTGCATCTCACCCAGAAATCTCTAGTGTGTGCTGACAAAGACACTTTTAAAGGATTTTTTTTTTTAAAATAGAGTCTCTCTGTCATCCGGGCTGGAGTGCAGTGAACTTGTGTCTCACTGTGGCCTCAGCCTCCCAGGTTCAAATTGTCCTCCCACTTCAGCCTCCCAAGTAGCTGGGACTGCAGGTGTGTGCCAGAATACTTGGCTAATTTTTAAAATTTCTGTAGATACAGTGTCTCACTGTGTTGCTTATGCTGGTTTTGAACTCCTGGCGTTAAGCTATTCTCCTGCCTTGGCCTCTCAAAAGTGTTGGGATTACAGGTATGAGCCACCATGCCTGGCGAGAAATAAAGGATTTTTAAAGACACATCCAACTCTAACATATCATAGTTTCAACTAGATTTTATAAAGACAGCTAAGACCAATTATTCAACACACATATATTGAACATCCATTATATGCCAGGCACTGTTCTAGGCACTGATTTTACAGTAGTGGGGAAAAAAACACACCACACAGAAAAATTCATGCCCTATCGAACTTGCTGTTATAATGGGGGACATAGATAGTAAATAAATGAACATGAAATATAGATTATGTTAGGTGGTAATAAGTACTGTGGAAAAAAATAAATGGGGGAAGAGATCTAAGGAGAACAGAGGGACTTAGGAGTCAGTTTTTAATACAGAGATCAAAAAAGGCCTCACCAAGCTGTAACATTTGAGTAAAGACCTGAAATAGCTATGGGAGCAAGCCATGTATATTTCTGGGGAGAAAACCTCCAAGCAGATGGCATTGCACATACAAAGGTCCTGAAGTAGAACTATGACTGACATGCTCAAACCAGTGAGGCTGAAGCAAGTGAACAGGGCTGCAGGAAATGAGGTCAAAGGGTACAACTAGGTTGAGTAGGATTTTGAAAGCCATTTTAAGGACATAGATTTTTATTCTGAGATGATAAGCCATGAGAGAAGTTTGAGCGGAGACATGATGTCGCCTGACTTGTCCTATGAAAGGATCACTCTGGAATCAGTGATTAGAATGAACTATAGGAAGACGAGCAGAAAGGAAATCAGTTAAGAAGCTATTTAAATAACAATCATTTTTTATCACCAGAAGTAAATTTACACTAGCAAATAAGCTTCATGAAGACAGAGATTTTTGTCTGTTTTGATTACTGCCATAATATAACAGTAGTTGATAATAGGCTGTCAAATATTCTTCAATTGAATGAAAGATAAATTTTTGAATTTAAATAATTGGTTAATCAAGGTAAAAGATATAGTCTTATCAATAATGTTAGTATCAGGATGAAAGATCAGGATGTTATCAGTATAGTTGGTGAAAGGTAGTTAGATTCTGAATGTATTTTGAAGGTACAACAGGATTTGCTGATGGATTAAATATAGGGTATCAGAGAAAGGGAAATCAAGGACGATTCCAAGGTTTTTGGCCTCTGAGCAACTGGAGAGTTGATTGCTGTCTCCTGAGTTAGGAAAGATAGTGAGAAGAGGAAGTTTGGCATTGGACATTTTCAGTTTGAGATAACTCTTTAATATCTAAGTATAGGTGGGGTGCCCTGGCTCATGCCAGCAATCCCAACACTTTAAGAGGCCAAGGTGGGTGAAGTACTTGAGCCTAGGAGTTCAAGCCCAACCTGGGAAAAATAGTGAGACTCCATCTCTACAAAAAATAAATTTTAAAATTAGCAGGGTATGGTGGTGCACACCTGTGGTCCGAGCTACTCAGGAGGCTAAGGGAGGAGAATTGCTTCATTTTGAGAGATTGAGGCTGGAGTAAGCCATGACTGCAGCTACACTCCAGCCTGGGGCAACAGAGTGAGACCCTATCTCTAAGTAACTACCTACCTAACTAACTAAATAAATAAATAAATAAAATTCAAGTACAGAGGTTCTGGTTCCAAGTAAGATGGAACAAGCACATTTTACTGTTTTCATCTGACTGAATGCAACTAAAAAGCGTATCAGAATGAATGGAATAGCCATCTGAGCACTGTGAGTAGTAAATAATAGTGTGTACATTGAAGAAGACCAGAATGGAATACCACTAAATTAGCAGGAAGTTTGCTGTTTCTTCCCTCTTCAGTGTTCCTAGTCTGGATGGAACAGTTTTGCTCTGATTAGTTATTTCAGGTTCTCTCTTTATCTGTAATAAAATTCTATAATAAATTCTGTACTGTCTATAATAAAATTCTCTTTGAATATGAGAACAAATTTTATGCTGGATTCTATACAGCTTTTGTGTGTGTGTGTGGTGCCTGTTTATATTTCTGTTAGATTATTTAATCTTCCTCAGATTTCCTCCTTCCATACTACATTTTTAGTGCTTTATGAAATGAGTATAGTCACAGAGAATTTATCTACTTCACCATTTTTTTCACTCACTTGACTTTAATACTATATTAACATAAGTTTTTAGAAAAATTCTCTATTTACCATTTTTGTGATTACTTAGCATTCAAGGTTTTTGTGACTTAATTTTCGTGTTTTTGTCATATTTTTAAAGTTTATCGGAATATAGTTTGGCAAACACATACATTTGTACTGTAGTCAATACATAAAAGCTGTTCCTACACTTTAAAATTTTTATTATATTCCTTTGTAGTCATTCCCTCAATCCCTGGTAATCATTGATCTGTTTAGTCTCTTGTAGAGTTTTGTCATTTCCAGAATACCATATAAATAAATATATGTAGCCTTTTAATTCCAGTTTATTCCACTTAGCATAATACATTTAAGATTTATCCATATTGTTGCTTCTATCAATAGTTCATTGTTTTCTTTTATTACTGAGTACTATTCCAGTGTCTGGATATACCACAATTTGTTTATTCTTTTACCAGTTGGAGGACATTTGGGTTTTTTCAGTTTAGAGGAATTATGACTAAAACCATTACAAATTGACATATGCAGATGTTTGTGTAAACACATTTGTCTTGGATAAATACCAAGGAGACAGATCACTGGGCTGTTTGATAAATATATGTTCAACTTTATAAGAAACAGTAAAATTATTTTCAAACTGCTCTCCAAAATGACTATACTATTTTGTATTACCATCAGCAATTTATAAAAGTTTCAATTACTTTGTATCCTTGTCACCACTTTGTTTTGGTTTTGTCATTTCTTAAAAAGCCATTCTAATGGATGTATAGTAAGATCTCACTGCGATTTTTTGCATTTTTCTAATAATCACATTGGACATCTTTTTGTATGTTTATTTGCAATATACCACTTCTTTGGTGAGGTGCCTGTTGTTATTATCTTGTCCATTTTTAAAAATTGGGGTATTATTATTATCAAGTTATGAGAGAGCTTTGTATATTCAAGAAATGTCTTTTTGCATGTATGTATTTTGTAAATATTTTCTCCCAATGTGTTGCTTATGTTTTCTCCTTCTCTCCTCTCCCCTCCTCTCCCCCTTTCCCCCTTCCTTTCCTCTTCCTCTCCTCCTCTCTTCCCCTCTCTTCTCTCTTTGAGATGGAGTCTTGCTCTGTTGTCCAGGCTAGAGTACAGTGATGCATTCTAGGCTCACTGCAACCTCTGCCTCCTGGGTTCAAGCGCTTCTTCTGCCTTAGCCTACCCAGTAACTGGGATTACAGATGCCCACTACTACACCCTGCTAATATTTTTGTATTTTTAGTAGAGACAAGGCTTCACCATTTTGGCCAGGCTGGTTTCAAACTCCTAATGTCAAGTGACCGCCTGCCACAGACTCCCAAATGCTAGGATTACAGGTGTGAGCCACCACGCCTTGCCTATTTTTATTTTCTTAATGGTATCTTTCAAAGAGAAGTTTTTAATTTTTAATAAAATTCAATTTATTAGTTTTATTATTAGAGTTTTCCATGTTTTAAGAAATCTTTACCTACATCAGTGTGACAAGATTTTCTCCTACCTGTTTTGAAGACATTTTACAATTGTTGACCTTAGGCCTG
The DNA here is from genome assembly GCA_004027835.1 of Alouatta palliata. Classification (NCBI taxonomy): domain Eukaryota; kingdom Metazoa; phylum Chordata; class Mammalia; order Primates; family Atelidae; genus Alouatta; species Alouatta palliata. The sequence continues at coordinate 5,918 of PVKV010023122.1, read as the reverse complement.
TACCCATTTTGAGTTAATTTTTTAATATAATGTAAAATATAGGTACAAGCTTCATTGTTTTGTAGTGGATGTGCAGTTATTCCAACATGATTTGTGAAGAAGACCATCCATTTGCAATTGAATTTCCTTGATGTCTTTAGCAAGAATTGATTGCCCATATATGTTTGTCTATTTCCAAACTTTGTTCTGTCAATCTAGGTATCTTATATAATACCAATACTATGTTATCTTGAATTAAAGACCTTTATAATTATTCTGTATATCACATAGTATGAGTCTCCCGACTTTGGTTTTCTTTTTAAAATTGTTTCAAGTATTTTTAGTCCTTTGTGCCTCAATTCACGTTTTAGAATCAGCCTGTTCATTTTGCCAGAAATCAAGGGATTTTAATTAAGATTGCATTGAATTTATAAAATCAATTTTAGGAAAATAGAAATCTTAACAATAGTGATTATTCCAGCCAATAAACATGATGTAACTTTCTATTTAGGGCTTGGTGATTCTCTCTTTTTATAGTTTTCAGCATGTATATATATATTACACTTATTTTTTATATTCATCCCCAATAGTTTATGGGTTTATTGTGCTGTTTCTTTTCATTTCAATTTCCAGTTATTCATTTCTAGTATATAAAAATGCAGCTGATTATGGTATATTGACCTTGCATCCTGTATCTTTTCTAAACTCATTCACTAGTTTAAATAGTGTGTTGTTTTTGTAGAGTTGTTTGGGATTTTATAGACAATTACGTCATCTGCACTTACAATTTCATTTCTTCCTTTCCAGTCTCCATGCCTATTATATATGCTTAGAAATTATTTGCTAATATTTTGTGAAGAATGTTTGTGCTTATATTCATGGTAAATATTTGTCTACAGTTTTGTCATAGTGTCTTTGTTAGGTTTTGGAACGCTGGTATGCTGGCTGGTAATTCTGCTAATGGAAAAGATTTGATATCTTCATAAAGAGTTTGTGATAAGCTGGTGTTATTTGCTTCCTTTTTAATTGTGAGTTGATCTGGTTTTCCTGTTTCTTCACATAATTTGTGATTTTTTTTAAAAATTAAATGCTGTAAATTTTGAATGTTAGGTAATTCATCTTCTCTGACTTTGTAGTCTTTCTTTTAAGAAATGTTGAGTTTACTTTTGGCAGATGTTGAACTACTTTGAGATAATCTTGATATTTTTAAGAGTTGTTTTTAAACTTTTTTAAAGTGCAGTTCTAATGTATCTTCTTCCCAAAGAGCCAGTTTATCCCTGCTGCTAAGGCATGATGGCGCTTTTGTGAGTTCTACTGAATTTTCCGTGTGTATAGTAACCTTTCTTCAGTTTGACCGTTCAGAACACGAATATTTCCCAGCATTATAAAACCTTGGAGTTTTTTTCCACTGCTGTATAGTTCATTTTCTGGTATTTCTTCTTTGCTTGGCCTTCTAGAAGTTTACCCTTCATATGCACACTTAGTATTTAGCAAACACTTAAGGAGACCCCTTTGCAGGTTTCTGGAGATTATTCTCTGCATAGCTTCCTCCTTTAAAGGTAACATGTCCTGTAGACTTTCCTCAGCTTTAAGTCTGTGTCTTTTAAACTTATTAAGAGCAATGCATTCTGCCTTGGGTTTCTCCTTCCTGCTCTGTAGTTTCAAAAGTACATCCAGGTAGAAAGGCAGTGATCAGAGAATTCATCTGGGGTTTTCCTCCTTATGTCAGGAATCACAGTGCTGTGCTGCTTATCTTCTGGTGTCTGCATGTTTATATATTTTGTCCAGTTTTCTGTTTATAGTATAAGAGCAGTAGAGATATACGCAGTTATTCCATCATAGTCTGAGGGAAAGTCAGGTCTATTTTTTAGAATAAAGTCAACCCTATTCGATCACAGGAAAATCACTCCTAAAGCAAAGGAAACAAAAAGATTGAAAACAAAACAATTTGCGGAGACGTAGCAGGAAAAGCAAACAGAAATGAAGGTGTGTGTAATGATATTCATATCAGACAAAGTGAATTTAAAGCAAATCACATTGAGATAAATGAGAACAATTCCTAGTTAAGGTTACAATTCACAATGAAGAACTTTCTTTAATCGTTGTATTTCCCCCAAATAACAGCACAATTAATATAACAGCTACAAGAAATATAAGGAGAAATACTTAGGAATGCAGTAGTAATAAGCTACTTGTACCTCTCCTAACTAATGGCAAATCAGGCAGACTCATTGTAAAGTAAGAGTATAGAGAAGCTAGTTATTCACCTTTAATCAGTTAGATATAATTGTTATATATCAAACTCTCTGTACTGTAAACAGAATAAAATTACTGTAGCCATAGAATATTTATTTTAAAAAATATTGAGTAAATTTTACATAGTAGAAATAGTATGGTTCACATTTTTTGACAACAAAAGTTGCAGTTAATCACAAAAGTAGAAAACAACCAACAAGAAAGAACTAGCACAGAAAATCATAAAACTCTCTTGTACTAAAAGGAAATCAAAACCAAAATTACAAATTCCTAGAAAAAAATGATAAAGCGTATTGATCAGAACCTATTGGTTTTGACTAAAACAATGCTCTTAGAAATTCTCAGCCTTATACTCTTAAGTTACTAAACAAAAAGCAATAGAAATATGTAAATTCAATATTCATCTCAAGTAATAAAAATAACAGCAAAATACAGAAGTTAAAACCAAAAGCTGTTGTGCTTTAATAGCAAAACATAAATGACAGAAAAAAATGCTTTGATAAGTGTTTCCTTTTGGAGAAAATAATAAAAATTGTACATTAGTTTATTTACATAGTTTAATATACAGACCTGAGTATAGTGGCATACACCTGTAATCTCAGCATTTTGGGATGCTTGAGGCCAGGAGTTTGAGACCAGCCTGGGCAACATAGTGTCTCTAGAAAAAAAATGTTTTTTAAAGTAACTGAGGATGGTGGCACCTGCCTTTATTCCCAGCTGCTCAAGAGCCTAAGAATAGAGGATTGCTTGAGCCTAGGAGTTCAAGGTTTTAGTGAGCTATGATTGGGTCACTGCACTCCAGCCTCGGCAACAGGGTGAGACCTTGTCTGTAAAAATAAATAAAATGATAGAAAACTATGAATGCATAAATTTAAATAAATTAAAAAAAATTTTTTCAAACATATATGTTTAAGTATAGCCAGGAGTGCTTCCTATCTTAGTTGGTTTGTGAGCAGATTAATTTATGTTCTGGAATGAACCCACTGTTAAATGTGTTTAAAAAGATACCATAATAACAACAGTTTGGATTTGTCACATAATTAGACAGACTCATAGTTAAAAGAAAATAGAAATTCTGAAACAGACCCTCAATACATATAGGAATTTAATACTCTGAGGGTAGAATTTCAATTCATTAGGGAAACAATGGATTATTCAGTAATAAAGTTTTGAGAACTAACTAGCTGTTTGGTAGATCATGAACTTATATCTCTATTTTGCACCAAAATGAATAACAGATGAATCAATAATATAAATAAAACTGAAATAAAATGATTATTGTTATATTATCAGGTGGGGAATTCACAAGCCCATAAACTATGAAGAAAAGTTTTGGTAAATATGACATTGCCATAAAATTTCTTTCTGAGAAAAGAGACCTCCCTGTAGCCAAAGAGAGAGAGAGAAGTTAGGAATCACTAAAACTTCCTTGGTTCCTGGCAGCATCCTGGCCCAACACTGTTTCCTCTGATATAGTCTTAAAGTAGTGAGTCTCAAACTTGAGCTTTCATCAGAATCACCCAAAGGACTTGTTAAAATATGGATTGCTTAACTTTGCCTAGAGTTTCTGATTTAGTAGGTATGAGTGAGTGGAATTCAAGAATTTGCAGTTTAAACAAATTTTCATGTGATGCTGATGCTTCTGGTGTAGGGACCACACTTTGAAAACCACTGCTTTACAGTTTTCCCAAATTTTCCTTTTTATGTGTGAGATAATTCAATACCATTCTTTGCAATCAAAGATCCTAAATTAAACTAAAGTGTTGAGGTAATATGAAGTGAGCAGTTTGCTTCTAAGATATACTTACATAAACAAAGACCTTTACAAAGATAATCAATGCAGTATCAAATAACAAAGGAATCTAAATGTCCCCAAAATAAAAGGACTATTTAAGTCATTATATATCCACTATGGAATACTATACAACCATAATAAAGAATGAGGTATTTATTTCTATATATGTTGATTTGGAACAATCTTCATTTTAGCAATCATTGTTAAATTTAAAAATACGTGCCCCGTTTATGCTTTTAAGAGGTACATACATGCATAAAAATGGCTCGCTGTTACATAAGAACGTTGGCTACCCTTGGGAAGATAGATTTGCTGTTGAGGAGGGGATTTGGGTTGGAAAGGAAAATTGCTTATTGTATGTCCTGTTATACTTTTAAGTTCTTTTTCACCATTTGCAAAAAAAAAAAACAAAAACAAAAACTGTAAATTAGCAAAACAGTAACTCCACGTAGTTTTCATTTTAATTCACAGAGAATGAAAGAATCAAGGAAGTGAGAAAGATAGTGAGATAGGAGGCTATGGTCAGAGAACAGTGCTTCAGGCAGATCATGGATTTGGAGCATCTCAGCACCAGAACTCAGCCACAGTAACTGTTAGCTGATATGGAAAGGAAATGAGTATGTTGACAAAAATAAATTTAAAGTATTTTATGGGATGGTTCTGCTGCTTCATATTTGAGTTGGCTTACGAGCAAATTAATTTATGAACATATTATAAACCATGATGCCTTCAGTAAACTAAACGTAACTGAGTTTCTGTTCTGTCCGTTAGTCCAAAATGCATTTCTAAACCTCATAAGTCTTTCTAAAATTGGCTGACCAAAAGTGGTAATTAATTTCTCTTTGTAAGTTCTTAGTTCTTTATAGTTTCCTTAATGAGTTTCCCTGAAAAGAAGCCCTCTAAATCTTGTAGGGTCCTATACCTGTAATTACCACTGTATTTTAACTGGGATACTCACGAAATAGCAGATTGCAGTTCATCAAAATAAGTCCTTCAGAAAGCACCATTTCTCCTACTCAGAAAAGCCCAACTACCACACAGATGACATAGCAATACATAGCAATACTAGATACTATGCATTCCGAATCCTGTGATTCTCCACTTTAATGTGGGGAGGCAATTTTAAAAATACATGTCTAAATTAGCTATCCTTTCTAAATTAAAGAAAGTATAAAAGAATAGAAAAAACACTGGGCTGGTTGTTACAGTATCACTGTAAAATCTGCCTTTGGATGAGATGTGACCTCAGGTTGTGCCATGATCCTCTGTTGATGTATCTGTGAGATGCCTGCTCTTGCCCAGCTTCTTTGGATCGGCGCTTACGAACTGGGGGCTGAGCAAAAAAAATCACCTTTGTATCTCTGAAACATGCAGGAGTTTTTCCCCCAAGTGGTTCTAATGCATGCATTCCACAGACCATTTGGTTTTATAGACTTCAGGCTTATTTGAAGATCAAATGTGGTGATACTTCTAAAATTTAAAAAATTGATATAAACGCATGGTATTTGCCATTATAAGAATTTGTATGATTATTTTAAAAATTAAGTTGTGATCTTCCATGCATTAAAAAATACATTTTCCTTGATTAGTATATATTTGTCCTTTATATATATATATAGGCCAGGTGTGGTGGCTCACGCCTGTAATCCCAGCACTTTGGGGGGCCGAGGCAGGTGGATCACAAGGTCAAGAGATCAAGACCATCCTGGCCAACAGGGTGAAACCCCGTCTCTACTAAAAATACAAAAAAAAAAAATTAGCTGGACGTGGTGGCGCATGCCTGTAGTCCTAGCTACTCGGGAGGCTGATGCAGGAGAATCGCTTGAACCCAGGAGGCAGAGGTTGCAGTGAGCTGAGATTGTGCCATTGCACTCCAGCCTGGCAACAG
>PVKV010023121.1:0-28769 GCA_004027835.1 Alouatta palliata | reverse complement strand
GTGAGCCACCGTGCCCGGCTTTCTTAGCATGTTTTTGAGATTCATCCATGTTCCTGCATTTATCACTCATTACTTCCTTTTCATTTCCAGTAGTATTCCATTATATACCTAAGATGCATTTGTTTTTTCCATTCACTGACTGACAGGATTTGGGATTATTTCTCATTTTTGGCTATTATGAAGAAAGCTGCTAGGAACACTCATTTATAGTTTTTGAAGTCTTTACTTCAGATTTATTCATTTTCAAAATTGTTTTGGCTATTCTAGATCCTTTGCATTTCTCTACATTTTAGAATTCATTTCTCTATAACAGAAAAGCCTCCTGGGGTTTGACTGGGATTGTGTTTAATCTAGAGATTAATTTGGAGAGAATTGATACCTTACCAATACAAAAGTCTCCCAATTGATGAAGAAGATATATAGCTCTCCATTTGTTTAGGTCTTTAATTTTTCTCAAAAATGTTTATACTTTTTAACATTACAGGTTTTGCAAATATTTTCTTAAATTTATCCTTAAATTTTGTTTTTGGATGCTATTAGAAATGGTATTTTAAAAGCTTTTTGCCAGACTTGGTGGCTCCACCTGTAATCCCAGCACCTTGGGAGGCTGAGGTGGGTGGATCACCTGAGGTCAGGAGTTCGAGACCAGTCTGGCCAGCAGAGTAAAACCCCATCTCTGCCAAAAATAAAAAAAATTAGCTGGGCGTGGTGGCAGGTACCTGTAATTCCAGTTACTCAGAAGGCTGAGGCAGGAGAATTGCTTGAATCCGGGAGGTGGAGATTGCAGTGAGCCAAGATCACACCACTGCACTCCAGTAGAAAAGAGCAAAACTCTGGGCAGCAAAGAGCAAAACTCTGTCTAAAAAAAGAAACTCATTTTCTGACTGTAACTAGTTTACAGAAATACTAGTGATTTTTTATTTTTTTTATTTTTTGAGAGCCTAAATGTGGGGCATGCCTCTTCTGTTGCTCATCCTTTAGTGCTGGGATTGGGTTAAATCAGTCTACTCAAACGTTGAGCTGAGTTTGAGCTTTGTTGTTGCTATGGTTGTCTTCAGTGCCCCACTGGCATGGGATTCCTGTCCTGTTACCTTATGGTTAGGTGGGGTCTGGGATGCCATTTTTTTTTAATGGGTGTTTTTTAAAAATATTCCACTTAAGTGCACCTATATGTCAAAATACCTCAAAGAGGATCTCTCTTTACAGTCTTGGCCCCCACTTAGCAGTAGATTGCTGTCAGTTACTTCTTGGTGCCTGCAGGCCTGCGGAAAAGGAGAAGGCAGTGAGGGGCCAGGAGCTATCTCTGTTTCTCTGCTGTTGGGCAGGACCTGTGTTCTTGAGTCTCATGAATATCTGGTGAAAGTCTGTGCAGAAGAGCATGGGAGTAGACATGAATCTTCCTTGTTTCTATGGCTCCTAGAGGGTCCGTACTCTCATCCTAGCCCACACTTTGCCTTTAGCAGTTTGTTAAAAACATAGCTGAATTCTTTTTACCCAAATGATATGTGATATCACTTCCTCCAGGGCTCTGCCATAGGTGAGCCAGCATTCACTCCCATTCTCTCCTTGGAAGGGCCTGACTTAAAGATTGCAGAATAATTGGTTGCCCTGAGACCTTTTTAAAAAAAAAAAGTAATGATTTTATAATTTATCTTTGACGCTTTCCAGCTTTCTGTATCCTAGACAGAAACAGAAGTCCCAGTAATTTGGGTGGGAGGAGGGTGAGGATAAAAGAACTACCTGCCGGGTACTATGTTTATAACCTGGGTGATGAAATAATCCTTACACCAAACCCCTGTGACACCACGGCAGTTCACCTGTATAATCAACCTGCACATGTACCCCTAAACCTAAAATAAGTTTTGTTTTTTAAAAAAAAGTCCCCAAAATTTGATTATATGTGTATTCTTATTCCTTTGTTTTTCCTGCCAGGGGTCTGTTGAGCTCCTTGGATCCAAATAAAAATAGGAAATTTTTCAGACATCATCTCTTCAAAGATTGTTCTACTCTGATTCTACTTGCTTTCTGAGACTTCCAATTACATATATGTTAGACTGTACAGGGAACTGGGGTTCTGATCTTTTGTATTTTCATCCTTTTTTCTCTTTTTCCCTTCCCTTCCCTTTTTCCCTACTGATACATACTCAGTAGTAGGATTGCTGGATGATAAGCTATTTCTAGTTTTAATTTTTTGAGGTCCTTCTCTCTGTTTTCCATGTTGGTCATACTAATACACGTTCCTACACAGTGTACAAAGGTTCCCTTTTCTCCACCCCACATCATTGTCAGCACTTGTTATCTTTTATCTTTTTTATAATAGCCATTGTAACAGGTGTGGGGTAATAGTTCATTGTGGTTTTAATTTTTAATTTTTTTTTTTTTTTTTTTTTTTTTGAGATGGAGTCTCCCTCCCATCATGCCGACTGGAGTGCAGTGGCACAATCTTGGCTCACTGCAACCTCCATCTCCCAGGTTCAAGTGATTCTCCTGCCTTAGCCTCCTGAGTAGCTGGGATTATAGGTGCATGCCACCATGCCCGGCTAATTTTTGTATTTTTAGTAGAGATGGGGTTTTGCCACGTTAGGCAGGCTGATCTAAAACTCCTGACCTCAGGTGATTCACCCGCATAGATAGGCCTCCCAAAGTGCTAGGATTACAGGTGTGAGCCACCGCACCCTGCCTCATTGTGGTTTTAATTTAGTTTTTGATATATCTATTGGCTATCCATGTGTCTTTTTTTGAGAAACGTTTATCAGGTCCTTTGCTCACCTTTTATTTTTATTTATTTATTTATTGAGAGATAGAGTTTCACTCTTGTTGCCCAGGCTGGAGTTCAGTGGCGCAATCTTGGCTCACTGCAACCTTCACCTCCTCGGTTCAAGTGATTCTCCTGCTTCAGCCTCCCAAGTAGCTGGTGCCTGCCCACATGCCCAGCTAATTTTTTGTATTTTTCGTGGAGACGGAGTTTCGTCATGTTGGCCAGGTTGGTCTCGAACTCCTGACCTCAGGTGATGTACCCACCTCACCCTCTCAAAGTGTTGAGATTACAGGCATGAGCCACTGTGCCCGGCCTATTTTTTTCTTTAATATTTTTGTCCTACAAAAGACTCCAATAGCTCATTTTTAAAATGTAGCGTATGAAAATTTCAGTCTTGGCCGGGCGCGGTGGCTCACGCCTGTAATCCCAGCACTTTGGGAGGCCGAGGCGGGTGGATCACGAGGTCAAGAGATCGAGACCATCCTGGTCAACGTGGTGAAACCCCGTCTCTACTAAAAATACAAAAATTAGTTGGGCATGGTGGCACATGCCTGTAGTCCCAGCTACTTGGGAGGCTGGGGCAGGAGAATTGCTTGAACCCGGGAGGCGGAGGTTGCGGTGAGCCGAGATCGCGCCATTGCACTCCAGCCTGGGTAAAAAGAGCGAAACTCCGTCTCAAAAAAAAAAAAAAAAAAAAAAATTTTCAGTCTTTTAATTTTGGCAATTTTAGTGGATATGTAGTGGTATTTATTTGTAGGTTTTTTTGGTTTTTTTTTTTGAGATGGAGTCTTGCTGTATTGCCCAGGCTGAAGTACAAAGGTGCAGTCTTGGCTCACTACAACCTCCACCTCCTGGGTTCAAGAGATTCTTCTGCCTCAGCTTCCTGAATAGCTGAGATTACAGGTACATGCCATCACATCTGGCTAATTTTTTATTTCTAGTAGAGATGGGGTTTCACCATGTTGGTCAGACTGGTCTCGAACTCCTGACCTCTTGATCCACCCACCTCGGCCTCCCAAAATGCTGGAAGTACAGACGTGAGCTACCACACCTGGCCTCTTTATAGTTTTAATTTGAATTCCCTAATAAATAATGATGTCTACCATCTTTTCTTTTGTGTGTGCACCTGCCTTCTGTATATTTTATTTGGGAAGTGTCTGTTTGGACCTTTTCTATATTTACAAAATTGGGTTGTTTATTTTCTTTTTTTCTTTCTTTCTTTTTTTTTTTTTTTTTTAGAGTCTCGCTCTTTCGCCAGGCTGGAGTGCAGTGGTGCGATCTCAGCTCACTGCAACTTCCACCTTCTGGGTTCAAGTGAGTCTCCTGCTTCAGCCTCCTGAGTAGCTAGGACTACAGGCGTGTGCCACCACGCCCAGCTAATATTTTTTATTTTTAGTGGAGACGAGTTGACCAGGATGGTCTGGATCTCAACCTTGTGATGTGCCTGCCTCGGCCTCCCAAAGTGCTGGAATTACAGGCATGAGCCCACTGTGCCTGGCCTTTATTTTCTTATTGAATTTGTGAGTTCTTTGTATATTTTGGATATGATTTTTCTTTTTTTGGAGACAGGGTCTTGCCCTGTCATCCAGGCTGGAGTGCAGTGGCACAATCACGACTCACCTGTAGCCTCAATCTCCTGGGCTCAAGCGATCCTCCCACCTGAGCCTCCTGAGGAGCTGGGACCACAGGTATACGCCACCATGCATGGCTAATTAAGAATTTTTTTTTTTTATTAAGAGATGGGGCCTCACCATGTTGTCCAGGCTGGTCTTGAACTCCTGGGCTCAAGTGATCCTCCTGCCTCAGCCTCCTAACTTGCTGGGATTACAGGCATGGTCCACCACATCCAACTGAGTCTTTTTTTTTAAACTCTTCCAGGTTGTCAGGAGATGGATATGAATCTTTTATTATATCTGTGCTTTGCAAAGATTTTCTCCCAGTCTGTGGCGTATCTTTTCATTCTTTTAACAGTGTTTTTTGAAGAGCAGAAAATTCTGATTTTGATGAATGCCAGTTTATCAGAAAACTTTTTTAGGGCCTGTGCTTTTGGTTTCCTACGTTAAAAATCTTTGTATGTTTTCTTCTAGAAGTTTTATATAGTATTAGGTTTTACATTTAGGTCTGTGATCCATATTGAGTCAATTTGTATGTAATGCATAAGGTGTGTGTCCAAGTTCACTTATTACCACTTGGATATCCAGTTGTTCGAGCGCAATTTGTTGTTCTGCTTTATGTTTGTTTGTTTGTTTTGTTGTTTTTTTTTTAGATGGAGTTTTGCTCTTGTTGCCTAGGCTGGAGTGCAGTGGTGCGATCTCGGCTCACTGCAACCTCTGTCTCCCAGGTTCAAGTGATTCTCCTATCTCAGCCTCCCAAGTAGCTGGGATTACAGGCGCCCACCACCACACCCTGCTAATCTTTTGTACTTTTAGTAGAGATGGGGTTTCGCCATGTTGGGTAGGCTGATCTCAAACTCCTGACCTCAAGTGATCCGTCCACTTCGGCCCCTAAAGTGCTGGGATTACAGACATGAGCCACCGAGCCCGGTTTGTTGCTGTAATTTTTTTTTTTTTAGACGGAGTCTCACTCTGTCACCAGGCTGGAATACAATGGCATGATTTCAGCTCACTGCACCCTCCACCTCCCAGGTTCAAGTGCTTCTCCTGCCTCAGCCTTCTGAGTGGCTGGAACTACAGGTGTGCACCACCATGCCCAGCTAATTTTTGTATTTTTAGTAGAGATGGGGTTTCACCATGTTGGGCAGGCTGGTCTGGATCTCTTAACCTCATGATTCGCCTGCCTTGGCCTCCCATAGTGCTGAGATTACAGGCATGAGCCACCGCGCCTGGCTCTGTTTTAATTTTTATCTTTTAAGCCCCACCCTCAGAAGCAGCCGTTAATGAAGAAGCTGTCTTTTCTCTGCAGCATTGCTTTTGAGTCTTCATAAAAAATCATTGAACATATATGTGTGAGTTTATTTTTGGACTTGTTGTTCTGTTCCATTGATCTCTTTACCGCAAATTGTGTTGATTACTACAACTTGAATTCCCTAATGAGTAATGATGTCTACCATCTTTTCTTTTGTGTGCACAAAAGAAATTAATACAAATTAATAATATAAGTTAATACAAATTAATAATTCTTGAAATCAGGTAGTGTTGGTCCTGCACTTTTGTTCTTCATTTTCAAAGTTGTTTTTGCTATTCTGACTTCTTTGCATTTCCATGTAAACTTTACAGTCAGCTGTTGATTTCTATAAAAAACTACTGGGAGTTTTGACTGGGGTTGTTTTAGAGCTGTCATTCAATTTGGGGGTGCTAAGATTTTAGTGATATTGAGCCTTCTGACCTATAAGCAAGCTGTATCACTCCATTGATGTTTGCCTCATAATTTTAATTCAGCAATGTTATGTAGTCAGTTTATAGGTCTCTCACATCTTTGTGAGATTTACTCTTAATGTTTAATATTTTTTCTGCTGTTGTGAATGGTGTTTTATTTTTCAGGTTTAACTCATTCACTTTGTTGCTCTTGTGTAAAAACTCTATGTGGTGGTCACAGTTGGAGCCCAGCTCCTCTGCATGGAGACTATGGTGTAGGTTTTTATAAGATGGTCAGTGAATTTCTGTTAGGTAAGATAGCTGCAGGTCTTAGAGATGGCATTGAAGGTGGCCTTTGCAAAGTTGTCCAAGGTAGCAGTGCAGCCCCCAGCTAAGCTGGAGCAGTTGTATCTTCCATCCATGCAGCTTCGTGGGCACAGGGGCCGAGACGGTATCAAGTAGGTCTGGGTGTGGGATGAAGTGCCCTAGCACAGAGCCTCAGCATCCTGTGACCTTTCAAGGAACAGTGTGGGGTTGCTAATGTGCCCCCCTCTGAAGTCCCTCCTCATTGGGACATTGGAGAGGCTGGTCAGGATGATGGTCCCGCAGTAGCAGTGGCTACCTCCTTGGAGCACTTAACACCTAGCCTGACGCGACTGTTGTAGTCCCTGATGGTGACAGACGCCTTGAAGCTCATCTGGACAGTTCAGGTCTGCTTTTGCACAGGTGTAAGGGATATCCCTAGGAAAAAGTCAGTGTTCTCAGACTACTTGATGGACAAGAGTAAGAGAGGAATCTTCTCTAGGAACTTCATCTTCATGTCCTTGACCTGGGTCTTTCCTTGGCTGATGGATAAATTACTAGTTTTAAGAAAAGAAAGTTTTTGTAAGTGTAGTGTTTATATGGAGTTTTTTTTTTTTTTTTTTTTTTTTTTTGATGCCTGATTGCCAGTTGTCTACCTTCTTCAGTCTTATAGTAGCCTGTCTCAAGGCAGGTTATCGGTGGTGTGATTTTCAGTAAATGGTCCCCTTTGGTCTGACTCTTGACAGGTACTGGAGGCACAAAGAAGGCATCAGAAGGAGAAATCTGGCATCATACCTACCTCACCAACGCCCTACACTTATAACAAGGTACAGGAAGAGATACTTCTCTTTAGCAGATGCAGCCTCTCCTCTTTAGTGAAGTGTTTGTGGCCTTCTGGGAATGTGGCCAATTCCATTGTCATCTCTTGATTTTCCTGCCCCAAGGAAGCAGCCAGACTTGCAGAAATGTATTTGGAATTGAAGTTTTTGTTTGATGAAATACCAAATAAGGTTTGTACCCATTTTGCTTTTGCAGCAGTAATTAGGGGCTGTGATCACCTGTCAGGTTATTTTTTTGACTGTTTGTGCAGTCCACTGGCCACACTGAAAAGATGTGGTTGGCTTGTGTTTTGAGGGGGAGGCCATTTCTGAGACACAGGAGCTAGAGAACACTTTGTGGTCATTTATGGTACTATTCTTTCTTACTTCATAAAACACCCAGTGTAGAACAGTATTATGCGATGCACGTAGCAAGGGCTCCTAAATGTTACTTGGTACTGTTATGGTTCTTAATCCGTAGCCCACATTTTTTTTTTGAGACAGAGTCTCGCTCTGTTGCCCAGACTGGAGTACAGTGGCGTTTTCTCAGCTCACTGACACCTCCACCTCCTGTGCCCAAGTGATTCTCCTGCCTCAGCCTCCCAAGTAGCTGAGATTACAGGCTTATGCCACCACACTTGGCTAATTTTTGTATTTTTAGTAGAGATGGGGTTTCTCCATGTTGGCCAAGCTGGTCTCAAACTCCTGACCTCAAGTGATCCACCCGCCTCAGCCTCTTGAAGTGCTGGGATTAGAGATGTGAGTCACTGTACCTGGACTGTGGCCTGTATATTGATCCTGTCTATTCTTTCTTTCTTTCTTTTTTTTTTTTCTTGAGACAGAGTCTTGCTTTGTCACCTAGGCGAGAGTGCAATGGTGCGATCTCGGCTCACTGTAACTTCCTTCTCCTGAGTTCAAACAATTCTCCTGCCTTAGTCTCCAAAGTAGCTGGGATTACAGGCACCTGCCACCATGCCCGGCTAATTTTTTGTATTTTTAGTAGAGACTGGGTTTTGCCCTGTTGGCCAGGCTGGTCTTGAACTCCTGACCTTGGGTGACCCACCCGCCTCAGCCTCCCAAAGTGCTGGGATTATGGGCATGAACCACCGCACTCGCCTGAAGCTGTCTATTCTAAAGCACAAGAGGTTTAGGGCCTCTTGAAACAGGCCCTGGAGTCACTGAGTAAGTAGATCAGAAAAAAAAATGATGCTACTTGGGGACTTGAGGCTAGCTATAGATGACAGAAGGACGTGAGAATGGTAAAAAGGCAGTAGGCTGGGACACTTGCTGTGGCTGCACTACTGTTTATCTATGTGATGTTGTTGAGGTCACTTGGTTTCACTCTTGACAGAAGACCTGAGAGATGACATGATGTCTGCAGTATTCGTTTCCTTTCTGGAAAGTGAGGGATTGAAGGTCCCTTTCCGCCCCTATCATTTTATACTGTGATTCTGTTCTACAGCATGAGTTATGTCATCCACAAATATCTACTAGAATAATGTGAAAACATGGGCAGGCCAGGTGTGGTGGCTCACGCCTGTAATCCCAGCACTTGGGGAGGCCAAGGCAAGCGGATCATGAGGTCAGGAGTTCGAGACCAGCCTGGCCAACATGGTGAAACCCCATCTCTACTAAAAATACAAAAAATTAGCTGGGTGTGGTGGTGTAATCCCAGCTACTCGGGAGGCTGAGGCACGAGAATCACTTGAACCGGGGAAGAGGAGGTTGTAGTGAGCCAAGATTGCGCCACTGCACTCCAGCCTGGCAACAGAGCGAGATGCTGTCTCAAAAAAAAAAAAGAAAGAAAACATGGGTGAGAGTAGCTGAGACACCCCGTTATCCAGCCTTTGCTCAAAGTAGCACACACCTGTGGTGTGAGGAGTTGTGTGGCCCCAGTGGCAGGCTCACTGGGCTGCCATCTTAGGCAGACACCTCTTTTATCTCATCGTTCAAAAAAGGCTTGAATTGAAGCCTCTGCAGACCTGGTTTTCAAAGCAAATAGAACTGCATTTAACTAAAATAGGAGTCCTTTCTTTATGCAGTGATAATAGGCTGTGGAGTCACCTTACTACCTGCAGACATGGTAGTTGGTAGCAGTTTTTTTTCACAGTATCTTCCCCCAGAATGGTGTAAGAGCTTGCAAATGGACTTAGTGAGTCCTTCATGGTCAGAGGAATGCATTTAGATCTTCTGTTCTTCCCTCCAGTCCTCTCCATGATCTGTATCAAACTGCTTTGGGCCTTTATGAAGTAGCCTGTGCTGTATTGTAGGTGAGCCTACCTGTGTCTTAGTTGCTTTGTTCCTACATATAGGTTTCACAACCAGCTGGTTTGTATCTATTACTTTTCTGGCTGGGGCAAAGCATCCTATACCTGTACACAAGGATCAGATAGATGCTCGGGCCTGAAGAGTGAGAATGAAAGTATCTGTTTATTTCATCGCAGGCTGGCTTTATACGATGGGATGCATGTATGTAGTATTGGTAGCTTATTGAAAATATGGAGAGAAAGGCTAGTTCTCTTAAGACTTCCTTCAGCTTTCCTTGTCTGTTAAGTGACTCTAGGTGATAGCAGCCTGTATATTGCAGGGGTTATTTCTGGGCCTGTCATGGAGGCTTTACTTGGGGGCTCTGCTTCTGCTATGAGTGACCATTTTCTTTTTCGTTTTCAGAGCTGTGACTTGTGGTCCCTAGGGGTGATTATCTATGTGATGCTGTGCGGATATCCTCCTTTTTACTCCAAACACCACAGCCGGACTATCCCAAAGGATATGCGGAGAAAGATCATGACAGGCAGTTTTGAGTTCCCAGAGGAAGAGTGGAGTCAGATCTCAGAGATGGCCAAAGATGTTGTAAGGAAGTGAGTTCGCGGGCTGCTGGGCAGGGAGGCCAAGGAGGCCTCCAGGTGGTGGAGCTCAAGGGAATGTGGGTGGAGAAAAGTCATTGGTTTCCCAGGCAGGCTCCTTCCCGTTTTAATATCACAGAAATCTCTCTGGAGCCTGAGGTGACTGTTCTCAGTGTCTACACTTCGGTGCGAACGAAGCTTTCCTCCCTCCTGTTGCATCCCTAGACTTTGTCCCCAGGGTGTGAACCCAGGTCCCTCTGTAGCCAGTCTCTGTACATTAATTCAAGACCTTAAATTAGAAACCTGGTGTGCTCTCCTTGCATGTGAGCCAGCACGTCATTTGGGACACACAATGCCAGGAAGTGAACTAGGTGCTGAGATGATGACACCACATTCGGTTTTTCATTCCTTGGATGCTGTGGGCATGTGGGTTTGTCAGGCCTGGATCCCACCCTTTACCATCGCATGGCTAGTTGGTTGCTCTGACATACCCCTTTTTTTTTTTTTTGAGACGGAATCTTGCTCTGTTGCCCAGGCTAGAGTGCAGTGGCTCAACCTTGGCTTACTGCAACCTCCGCCTCCTGGGTTCACGTGATTCTGCTGCCTCAGTCTCCCAAGTGGCTGGGATTACAGGCGCACACCAGCACGTCCAGCTAATTCTTGTATTTTTAGTAGAGACGGGGTTTCACCATGTTGGCCAGGCTGGTCTCAAACTGCTGACCTCAAGTGATCTGCCCACCTCAGCCTCTCAAAGTGCTGGGATTACAGGCGTGAGCCACCACACCCGGTTGCTCTGACATATCTTAAGATGGGAAGATTTAGTAAGAATTACGGCTAGTGAAAATAAGAAAAATAAAAAAGACAAAAGCAGAAAAGAATTACGGCTAGTGAGTAGATGAGGGAGAGTTGACATTCAGAGTCCTTTGGTAGCTGGAGGGCTAGGTGAGATGTCAGACCTAAGTTGGAATATATTTGTTTTTCCACCCACATGTGTGGGAGGCTTGGTTGCCCGTGGCCTTAGGCACTACACCTGTCTTCCCACTGCTGGAGCTTCACTGAGAAGCGTCTGCTTTGTTGGTCAGTTTCTTCCTCTGTGATGGGATGAAGGTGCGTGTTTAGGGCAGTACCTGGGAGCTGTCTCCTGACAGTATCGCCCTTTCTCCATTACTCCCTTTCAGAAGGGAGCCTGTCCTGTTGATTGGAGGCTGGTGGGGTGGGGGATTGGGGGCAGGTTCTGTGTGCTGTAAAGAGGGACTGTTTTCTAAAAGAGACAAGTAAAAGTTTTTAGGAACGTGGGTGCAATGATTAAATCACCAGCTGTCCTCACATGCTGTTTCCTTGCTGTATTCCCAGCTATTTGACCAAAATCTCAATGTCCTGGAAGTAGTTCTTTGCCAGTTTTCTGTAGAATACATTTCCTGTCTGTAGAGCAACACTGATTATCTTTTTGGTTTTGGGAGTTTCCAAATAATACTGTCTTTAGAATCTGAAGCCATCTGTCAGAATGATCCAGAAGAAGGTTGCAGACAAGCTGAGGAGTAGTTAGGCATGTTGTCCTGACATTTGTAATGAGAGGAGATGGAGTTGGAAGGAGGGAATGTGCTGAGATGAGCTAGGAACCGCATCAGTGGGAATGAATGAGATGGAAAGAAGCATGATCTGAAGGCAGACAGCACAGAAGTAGCACCCTGGACTTAGAAGGAATTGCCATCCCCATCTCAGAGACTCTAGGTTTTTAGCTTTTAAATGTCTCTGGAATAATGGGTTCATGTCCTGCCATATGGTGACATCTGAGAGTTTTATCAAGCATAGCAACCTGCTTTTCCAGAACC
The DNA here is from genome assembly GCA_004027835.1 of Alouatta palliata. Lineage (NCBI taxonomy): Eukaryota > Metazoa > Chordata > Mammalia > Primates > Atelidae > Alouatta > Alouatta palliata. Next base: position 16,901 of record PVKV010023121.1, on the reverse strand, counting down.
TCATGACCCTTCAACTAATTTTGCAGCCACTATCAGACAAAAGAGCACTTGGAGTTCCTTTTGGAAGTTAGAGCCCATTGTCCTAGAAATCTCAGTATGGAGATTCAAGGTCTCAGGAACTCTAAGCCATATGTAGGATTATCTTATTAAACCCTAGAACTCAGAAGTACCACTGGATTAAGCCCTTTTCTACCATTTTAATCTCACTTTTTCCAGTATAGAAAGGACTGCCTCAAGCTATAGTACCCCTGGAAGTAGCTGGAGACTAGAATCCCCCCTGGGCTCTGCAGGTGGAAAGCCCAGGCTTGCAGAAGTCAGTGGGAAGTCAGAACCAGCCAGAGCTGTTTAGAGCGAGGCCCAGGAACTTCCTATGGCCTCTTGGTAGTAGCAACTGTCATTTGCTCCACAGGCTCCTGAAGGTCAAACCGGAGGAGAGACTCACCATCGAAGGAGTGCTGGACCACCCCTGGCTCAATTCCACTGAGGCCCTGGATAATGTGCTGCCTTCTGCTCAGCTGATGATGGACAAGGTTTTGAATGATGCTTATTTATTGGCTGAAAAGGCTGTGTTGGGAAGGAATGCTGGGGCTTGACTTAGTGAGGGGCTAAAGGCAAAACAGTGCACAGAACACGATCCTTCCCAAAGAAACATCTCTGGTTTCCTGAGAGTCAGCATCCAAAATAAGGAACTTCTTTCGGTAAAAGACCAAATCAAGGCCTGGTGAATATACACTAAAGGAGCACTCAAAGGAATAGCCTCCATATTTCTGCAGTGGGGCTGGGGGCACAGAGCAGTTTAAGATACCCTCCCTTCCCCCAAGGTTTTAAACAAGACTGGCTGGGAAGGCAAGGCCAATAAACATGAAACAGAGGGAACATTTCAAACATCAGAGCTTTGCATGTTAAATTTTCTGTGAATGCTGTGGGAATTCAGAAAAAGAGCACATCTTTGAAGGGATGTAGTTTGCCCAAAGAGAAGGCAGAACCCCTCACATGTATTAACTGTCTATTATGTAGCAGCATTTGAGCTCTTTCTCATGTTCAGGCATGCGCTGTCCTTGAAGAATTTGAGGAGACAGTGTAAATGCCCATGTGTGGTAAATAACATAAGCAAAAAAACAGAGATTCAAATACATCATTGGGAAAAACAAATTGGCCTCACTAATGGGAAGTTAATGAGATGGGTGTGACAGGGCCAGGCTTTGCAAGTGGACAGAGGGATTTAAGTCTTAGTGGGATGCAACTGAGAGGCCATGGTAGCTTTTTGAGATTTGCCATTAGGAAGGTATTTAGAGATGGCCAGTCAGACTTGGCAACTTGCAGACTTGCCAACCTAGTACTTCTGCAATAATCTAGAAGCTGGGGGTGGCTATGGGAGCAGAGAAGTAGAGGTTAATGAATAGGCTAAATGTTTTTCAAAAAAAATTTCTGCAGTTTTTGGTGACAGACTAGATATAAGGGGACAGGAGTGGCATAACTGGTGATAACATTGACAAATTAGGAAGGAGGCTGGTTTGGGTGAGAGGAAGTCTCTTAGGGTTTAGAGATTGAGGTGGCAGAGGAACATTCAAATGAATGAGATGTATAGGGTGGGACCATAGTGTGGCTGGGAGCTCAAAGCAGTGAGAGAGACTTGAGTGTTAACATCTTGAAGGGGTAGGGTGGAAGTGTTAGAAGTCTCTTTCTAAGTTTAGCTGGAGCATGGAAGAAAAAGGAGAACTGGAAAGTACAGTTCTCTGCCTTCTCTTTGATTTGTAGCTAGTTGTCTTCTTGTAGTCCAGAAACGGTTTGGTCATTGGAAAGTCCAAAGGGATTACTTAGATTTTGGTTGTCAGCACATAGAGGTTACGCTGTGGCACTCCTCAAGATCTTAAAAATGAGGAGAAAAGGCCAGGCGTGGTGGCTCACACCTGTAATACCAGCACTTTGGGAGGCTGAGGCAGGTGGATCACTTGAGGTCAAGAATTCAAGACCAGCCTGGCCAACATGGCGAAACCTCATCTCTACTGAAAATACAAAAATGAGCCAGGCATGGTGGCAAGCACCTGTAATCCCAGCTACTCGGGAGGCTGAGGCAGGAGAATCGCTTGAGCCCAGAAGGCAGACGTTGCAGTGAGCCGACATCCACCACTGCACACCAGCCTGGGCAACAGAGTGAGACTGTCTTAAAAAAAGTGGTCAGGATGGCCGGGCGCGGTGGCTCACGCCTGTAATCCCAGCACTTTGGGAGGCCGAGGCGGATGGATCACGAGGTCAAGAGATCGAGACCATCCTGGTCAACATGGTGAAACCCCGTCTCTACTAAAAATACAAAAATTAGCTGGGCATGGTGGCACGTGCCTGTAGTCCCAGCTACTCGGGAGGCTGGGGCAGGAGAATTGCTTGAACCCGGGAGGCGGAGGTTGCGGTGAGCCGAGATCGCGCCATTGCACTTCAGCCTGGGTAACAAGAGCGAAACTCCGTCTCAAAAAAAAAAAAAAAAAGTGGTCAGGATGTGAATGGTCAGCTTTGGAAGTGTAGAACACTCTTCACCCAAGCGCTGTCTAGGAGCCTGAGCTCACGACCCTGAGCTGTTTCCTTCTTCGGCCAGGCCATTACTGATTAAATGGATGTGAAGATGCAGAAAGGCATAGTTAATACAGAGCCCATAAATGAGTTCCAGCTTTTCTTGATCTAATGTCATGCATACCATGGAACCACTGTTGTTTGTTTTTTTTTGAGATGGGAGTTTTACTCTTGTTTCCCAGGCTGGAGTGCAATGGTGTGATCTTGGCTCACTGTAACCTCCGCCTCGCAGGCTCGAGCCATTCTCCTGCCTCAGCCTCCCGAGTAGCTGAGATTACAGGCGTGTGCCATGACACCTGGCTAATTTTGTAATTTTAGTAGAGATGGGTTGGTCAGGCTGGTCTCGAACTCCTGGTCTCAGGCGATCCGCCCGCCTTGGCCTCCCAAAGTGCTGGGACTATAGGTGTAACTACTTTTAAAAGTTGTCCAATTTTGGCCGGATTTAGTGACTCTTACCTGTAATCCCAGCACTTTGGGAGACTGAGGTGGGTGGATCACTTGAGGTCAAGAATTCGAGACCAGCCTGGCCAACATGGTGAAACTCTGTCTCTACTAAAAATACAAAAATTAGCTGGGCGTGGTGGCACATGCTTGTAATCCCAACTACTCAGGAGGTTGAGGCAGGATAATTGCTTGAACCTGGGGGCAAAGGTTGCCATGAGTCAAGATTGCACCACTGCACTCCAGACCCTGGGAGACAGAACAAGACTCCATGTCAAAAAAAGAAAAAATTGTCGTGCTCGCTTCGGCAGCACATATACTAAAATTGTGAACGATACAGAGAAGATTAGCATGGCCCCTGCGCAAGGATGACACGCAAAAAAAGAAAAAATTGTCAAATTTTGTTGTGAAAATTCAGATGATACAGTGGTTTTAAAAGAAAAAGTAAAATTTCCCTTTCATTCCCCTACCACAGTCTCAACCCTCAGAGGTGAGGTAATCTATGGCTTGATATATACTTTCTGATTGTTTTCTGGGATACACACACACATACACAGTTTGTCCTTCTTTTAAAATACAAAAATGGGATCATATTCCTATGAAGCCTTCTGCTGATTTGGTCTGCCCATAATGAGAGCATACACTGTTCATAAAAGCACAAACTTCAAGATTTCCAGACTCCATGACAGCTGTTTCTCACTGTAAATTACTTGACTGGTTGTGGCCTCGATCATGTGGCCACAGGCTTGGCTATGCCCACCATGTGAGATGGTCAGGGCTCTGAGCCATCAGGGCTAGATGAATCAGTCCCGTCTGTAAGGCTTCTTGGGCAGCAGCCTGGCAGCCTTTCTTCTGATGTCCATATGTGCCTCTCTTTACGCTTCCTCTCAGCAGTGGCTGTGAGTGGGGGTCCTGCTGGTATTTCTTACTTGGACCCGACCAGGAAAGAAAGGCTAACTGTTGTGTGACCTTTGGTTGGCCTGGTGTTCCCTGGTTCCTGCTGATCCATGGGGAGGAGTCCTCCGCCTTATCAAAATATTTATATTCCTTCAACATGAGAGTGAAATTGCCTTCTTAGTACCTTGAGCTTTTCCTTTCCACTTTCTTAGACTGGCTTTTTAGGTGCCCAGCAATGAATATGAAAAACTGACGGCAGTGTTTGCATTCAGGCAGTGGTTGCAGGAATCCAGCAGGCACATGCAGAACAGTTGGCCAACATGAGAATTCAGGATCTGAAAGTCAGCCTCAAACCCCTGCACTCGGTGAACAACCCCATTCTACGGAAGAGGAAGTTACTTGGGTAACTGAGCTTATTTCTTGATTCTTCTTCATGGCTGGAATGGCTAAGTACTGGGTTCTGAAAATTTAAGAAATTTAACTTGCTCAGCCAGGGGTCTGCCTTTCTTTGGCCTCTCAAGAGGGTGGAGAGGATAAATTCTTTAAATAGTATCAAGAGTTGGACATACTCTATCATTGTTTTTCTGAAATATGTTGCCTTATGTTTAGAGTTAGTATCTGTCCAGAGTTTGTTTTTGAGATCTCATGTTGTCATTACCTCTCCCTCAAACTCTTAAAGCACCAAGCCAAAGGACAGTGTCTATATCCACGACCATGAGAATGGAGCTGAGGATTCCAATGTTGCCTTGGAAAAACTCCGAGATGTGATTGCTCAGTGTATTCTCCCCCAGGCTGGTAAAGGTCACATCATTTACTAATCCTCTGTGTGTCGGGGGAGGTGTATGCATGCACATGGCAAAAGGAATGGTTTAATTCTGGGTTGTTTCATCTTGTGTATAAGAAAAGTACATTATATAAGGTAGTCTGTGCCCCCTAAAAAGATTGAACAGTGGGAGCTCAGAAATGCAGTTAAGTTCTACCCCCCCTTTGGTTTTCTGTGAAATTTCTAGTTTAGACTTAATTGGCAGTGTCAGGGGCAAGCATGCAATTTTGTGTTTTCTTAGTTTTACAACAAGGGCACAAGTTGGGGGATGGAGAATGGAAAGTATGGGTAGGGTCTGAATCTCACTGCAGGCTGTTCAGTATTTCTAGAGCCTTTAGAGTGCAAGACTGCCATTAGCTCATAAATATGAGAACACCTCCCTAGTTGAGAAGCAGCTCCTGCTGCTACTCTTATCATGGGCAGAGTGACTTACATGTGGGTCCTTTGGAGTGAAATATTTCATTATATTCTCTCTCCACTCAACAGGGTGTGAGGGGCTGTTCTCATCAGATGAATGAGATGCTTCACGTATTAGGCCAGAAAACGGCTGAGTTGACCTATCTCCCTAGATTCCTTGGGTTTTAACAGAACTCATGTAGTGTCCCTCAGATAGCTTTCTAAAGTTAAGAAATGAGCTTAGGAGAAAGAAGGTAGCCCACTCTCCCACTTCTGGTCTTCAGTTGACCCAGGTGTCTTTTGTTCAGCAGTAGGGTCTGCCATAGCCTGTTTCCCATCCCCCGGTGATAAGACTCTGGGGCCATCAGAGGATTTGTATGAGGATGTCAGAGTGAAGAAGTCCAAATACCAGATGTGATCTACATAATATAGGGACTAGCAGTAAGGCCCATGTCTGGTGAAGTTTTGCAAACTCAGTCATCATTTTTCAACCAGTTGGACATCACGTCCTTCCCTCTCTCACACTAAAACCCCATGATGCTGCAGGAAAAATGCAACTTCCTCTTCATCCTTACCAATAGGAGAGAATGAAGATGAGAAACTGAATGAAGTAATGCAGGAGGCTTGGAAGTATAACCGGGAATGCAAACTCCTAAGAGATACTCTGCAAAGCTTCAGCTGGAATGGTAGGAGTCTTCATCACTCCCTTTCCCAGGAATGCAGACAAGTGATTATGTTTACAACATTGTTGTAGGATCTCTTCCGGGCCTGAGCTGCGGCTGTCTGGAAGTGAAGTGAGGCTGGCTGGAGAGGGAGTGGAGCATTGTGGAATGTGGGTTAGCTCTACATTAACTGCCAGGCATATCTGGATGTCTGGCCCTTTCACTTATTTTCCAGAGTTCAAGTGAATTGTGTGTTGCAGATTCAACACTGGAAAGCCCCCATCACACACTACTTGGGTTAAAAAAACCCAGATTTCAGAACTCCTCCCAGATACCAGGTCTGTTCACCAGGTCATTAAAGAGCAACACATGCTGAAGGGGATAAAGAGGACAGAGTGCCAACGAGTCCACCCTGCTGACCCTGCTGATCTGCTTAGCTTAGCGAAGAGCTGTTTCACCAAAGAGGGGAAAGTTTGCCACATCTACTGCTGGTTAAGTTTTTTCCCCCAGGCAAATAAGGTAGAGATGTATTTCTTGAACTGCCTTTTTTCTTTTTTTGAGATGGAGTTTCACTCTATCCCCCAGGTTGGAGTGCAGTGGCACAATCTTGGCTCACGGCAACCTCCGCCTCCTGGGCTCAGGCGATTCTCCTGCCTCAGCCTCCCAAGGAGCTGGGACTACAGGTGCATACCACCTATGCCCAGCTGATTTTTGTATTTTTGTTTAGTAGAGATGGGGTTTCACCATTCTGGCCATGAACTCCTGACCTCAAGCGATCCACCCACCTCGGCCTCTCAGAGTTTTGGGATTACAGGCATGAGCCATTGTGCTTGGCTTGCCTCACTTGTTTCTTAGACATGCCATAAGAAATCTAAAGTTCTAGCCTGGCCATTCCTATACTTGGAGGAGACTTACTTCCCTGGGATTTTTTTTTTAAAGAAAACTTTAAATATGTCATTTTAGAAAAGTGGTTACATATGAATTACGGACTTCAGTGAATTTTCACAAAGTGAACACTCCCCTGTAACCAGCACCTAGATGATGTAGTAGATGTCCTGTTCCAGTCACTCCCTCCCTCTGTTCAAGAGTAATCAGAGTCCTGATTTCTAGCACTATAGCCTAATTTTGCCTGATTTTGTATCTTTGTGAATGGAATCAGACAAGTCTGTTTTTTTATGTCTGGCTTCTTGTAGTCACTTATGTTTTGGTCATTATATTTGTGAGACCCATCCACGTTGTGTGGCAGCAGATCATTCATTCTCACTCTGTGAATATGTGCTATATTTCTCCATTCTACTGTTGAATGGACTTCAGGATTATTTCCAGGTTTGGGAAATTCAGAAAAGGGCTGTGGTGAATACTCTTGTGTATGTCTTTTGATGAACTCAGCTGTCTTACGTGTATAGGATTAGAATTGCTGACTCATGGAGGTCTTCATCTGCCTGGCTTTAGTGGGTACCACTACCAGTTTTTCAAACTGGTTGTATGAATTTATGAACTCCCACTAGCAGTGTTTGGTGGTTCTGGTTACTTCACATCCATACCAACTGTTGCTATTGTCTTAAAAACATCTTGTTATCCTGGTTAGTATGTAGCTGGTATTGTAATGTGGTTTTAGTTTGCATTACCCTGATCACTGATGTACTTTTTAAATGTTTGTGGGCCAGTTAGATTTCCTCTTTTATGAAGTACATATTCAAGTCTTTTACCCATTTTTTTTTTCACTGAGTTGTATCTTATAGATGTATAGGAATTCTTTCTATATTCTGGATATGAGTCATTTGTCAGCTGTATGTGGTACAAAAATCTTGTCTCATTTTGTGGTTTGCTTATATGTTGTGGTGAGCTTTGGATTTTTACTGCCAGGTTAGTACAATTGCTACCTGAAAAATAGGGGATCTGAACTGCTTTTGATCAGTGGTGGGGGTGGTTTCTCCATTGGTGAGGGCGAATTTGATACTGGTAAGATGGACCTTATTGGTCTCTGTCAAGAGTCTGCCACCTCTCTGAGAGTTTGAGGACTGACCTGGTTCTTTTTTGGCTTTCAGGTCGTGGATTCACAGATAAAGTAGATCGACTAAAACTGGCAGAAATTGTGAAGCAGGTGATAGAAGAGCAAACTACGTCCCATGAATCCCAATAATGACAGCTTCAAACTTTGTTTTTTGTAACAATTTGAAAAATTATTCTTTAATGTATAAAGTAATTTTATGTAAATTAATAAATCATAATGTCATTTCCACATTTATTAAAATTGCTATATAGATTTAAGGTGCAGGACTTAATAATAGTATAGTTATTGTTTTTTTGTTTTTTTTTTTTTTTTTTTTTGAGACGGAGTTTCGCTCTTGTTACCCAGGCTGGAGTGCAATGGCGCGATCTTGGCTCACCGCAACCTCCGCCTCCTGGGTTCCAGCAATTCTCCTGCCTCAGCCTCCCCGTGTAGCTGGGACTACAGGCATGTGCCACCATGCCCGGCTAATTTTTGTATTTTTAGTAGAGGCGGGATTTCACCATGTTGACCAGGATGGTCTCGATCTCTTGACCTCGTGATCCACCCGCCTCGGCCTCCCAAAGTGCTGGGATTACAGGCTTGAGCCACCGCGCCCGGCCCTATTGTTTGTTTTTAAGAAAAGCTCAGTTCCTAGAGATATACTATTTAGGACTGTGTAGTCGTATATTTGTAAGATGACAGATGATGCTGTCAAGCAATATTGTTTTATTTGTAATAAAGTATACAAAAACCACTTGCCAGCAGAAGATAAAGGACTGACTATACTGACCTTTCTGATTAGTAAACAGTTGAATCAAGGACTGTGGAATCTGGTGTCAGTTGCCCTGTGTATTTCTTTTCCGCACCATTGCTAGATTAGCTCTAGTGTCAAGACATTTTTGTGGATCAGTCATTGCAGACTGCTGGAACTCACGGGAAGCATACTTGAGCTTGGGGAGCCAGCGCTCATGATGGAAGAAGAGGGAGCTGAGCCCTCATTTCTCCTGCCCCTAATTCCCTAGAGAAAAGCAGGAACATTTCCTTTCTGTCACATTTGTTAAAAGGGTACTGGTGTGTTTCTTAAATCTAACAGGGTTGGGCCCGGTGGCTCACACCTGTAATCCCCGCACTTTAGGAGGCTGAGGCAGGCGGATCACAAGGTCAGGAGATGGAGACCAGTCTGCCAACATGGTGAAACCCCGTCTCTACAAAAAATACAAAATTAGCTGGGCGTGGTGGCACACTCCTATAGTCCCAGCTACTCGGGAGGCTGAGGCGGGAGAATCTCTTGAACCCAAGAGGCGGAGGTTGCAGTGAGCTGAGATTGTGCCACTGACTCCAGCCTGGGTGACACAGCAAGACTCCGTCTCAAAAAATAAATCTATTTTCTTGAGTGTTTATTCCTTTTTTTTTTTTTTTTTGAGACAGAGCCTCAACCTGTCACCCAAGCTGGAGTGCAGTGGCGCAATCTCGGCTCACTGCAACCTCCGCCTCTAGGGTTTAAGTGATTCTCCTGCCTCAGCCTCCTGAGTATCTCCCACGTCAGCCTCCCAAGTATCTGGGAATACAGGGGCCCGCTACCACACCCGGCTAATTTTTGTATTTTTGATAGAGGCGGGGTTTTGCCATGTTGGCCAGATGGTTCTTGAGATCCTGACTTTGTGATCCATCCGCCTCGGCCTCCCAAAGTGCTAGGATTACAGGCGTAAGCCACTGCGTCCAGCCTATTTGTATGTTTAACTGGAGCTTCCCTTTCCCCTTCCACGAGGCCCTGCTTTGTCCTTTCCCCTTCCCTGCAGCCTTCCTTTATTTCCTTTCCCTGTTCCTCTGGTCCTCTTTTTAGAATAATTTGTCTGAGAAATATACGTATAACTGAAGTAGCCCTATTGGATTATCATGTAAGATGATCCAGTTTTTTTTCTTTTTTTTTCCATAAGGCTGCCCTTTTTCTCTTCACTATGTCTGCCTGATTTTGTGTTGGCATCATCTGGGCTTCATTTATCTTGCTTATTACTCTTCATTTTCAGGAAGCATGGTTTTGACTCAGAGAGCAGCTGTTTGAAAATAAGCCTAGGTCCTTTTGCAGTTTTCTGTTGTGCATATGGATTTCCGTAACCTGTGTGTGTGTGTGTGTGTGTGTGTGAAGCAGAGTTTTTGGTGGGTACTCATGGTACACAGAAAAGCTGGCAGGTACACTCCAACTTGCAGTGCAGAGAGACAGGATTAGTCATCTGTTACTCAGTTTTTTCTCATTGCGTTCTCATCAATCAAAATTGATCTCACCAGCGATTTATTTTTCTAACTCCTCCACTGTGCTGAGTAATTCCTCCACCCAGAGTCTTCAGGATGACATTTGGTTAGTATGCCCTGTATGTGTGTGACTGCCTGTGGGAATAGATGATAAAAACACAAAGTGTCTTAAGAATTACCTTATTACATTGGTTCATTTTTATCTTGGAGAATTTGTAATTAAAAGCTATTTTTTGAGATGAGGTTCACTAATCTTCAGTGACTGATAACTGTTATAAATGGATTTCCTGTAAGGAGAATTGAATACTTACCCACTGCCTCCCCTGAGACGGAGTCTCACTCTGTCACCCAGGCTGGAGTGCAGTGGCCTGATCTCAGCTCACTGCAACCTCTCCCTCCCCAGTTCGTGCAGTTCTCCTGCCTCAGCTTCCTGAGTAGCTGGGACTACAGATGTGCACCACCATGCCTGGCTAATTTTTATATTTTTAGTAGAGATGGGGTTTCACCATATTGGCCGGGCTGGTCTCTGATTGCTGACATTGTGATCCATCTACTTCAGCCTCCCAAAGTGGTGGGATTACAGGCATCAGCTACTGTGCCTGACCTGAATACTTTTCATGATGGCAAAATCTAAGAGGCAACAGAAAAAAAACAATGTTTTTAAATTTTCTGACTAGAAAACTTGGCTGAGAGTTGAATTAAGTGCCTATTGTGTTTTCCAGTGAAATGCAAATCTTACAGATTACTTCTTATAGTTAGGAAAATTTCACACTTCCTATCTTAGGGCAGAGGTTCAGTATTCCATAGGGAGAGAAAGTCAGTAATTACCTTTGATAGTCTTCTTTTTCTTTAAAGGAATTTTCTAGCATATCCAGTTTATCAGTAACTTCTTAAATCTGTGACTTGGGTGTCCTAAAAAGGCTTAGGATGACTTTTTTTCCCTCTTCAGTGTATGCTGAATTTTAGGTGTGATGAAAAAGGTATCCAAAACGATGCTTCCTTTGACTCTGAACATCTGTTGCCCATGTTGCAGTCACTTCGAGCTGAATTCATGTGGCCCTCAATGTAAGTGCTGTGTCCAGACATGTCCAAATGAGCACCAAGCTGGAAGTTTGTCAACACGCCAGAGGATACCCCAGCTGTTTTGTAATGCAATAGCGTACTGTGAAAGACTCAGCATGGCTTGGTCTTCAAAGTGGAGTTTTGTTTGTATATTCCTAGTCCAGTAGTAAATTCTGCTTTAACATAACCACCATGTTTGCTACTCGAAATCTGCACATAACTGGAAGTGAAACAGTGTCTTTCTTGCATTTTTTAGCCTCTCTAACACCTATACCTGTGGAAACATAACACTGTAAAAACAGTTCTTATAAAGCAGCACGTTATACTCTCCTGTTTACATGATTTACTAATTATATAGTAATTAAAGCCATTATTACCAATCAAATACCTTTAGACATTACCACAGTTATAAAAGTTGGCTTGATGTAGTAAAACTTGTATCTCTCTCGAGACCATCCTGGTCAACATGGTGAAACCCCGTCTCTACTAAAAATACAAAAATTAGCTGGGCATGGTGGCACGTGCCTGTAGTCCCAGCTGCTCGGGAGGCTGAGGCAGGAGAATTGCTTGAACCCGGGAGGCGGAGGTTGCGGTGAGCCGAGATTGCGCCATTGCACTTCAGCCTGGGTAACAAGAGTGAAACTCCATCTCAAAAAAAAAAAAAAAAAAAAACTTGTATCTCTCTAATGTATGAGCATAGGAGAATGCCAGTCAGAATTTATTGTTTCAAACATAGATAAGGCTGGCTGTGGTGACTCACACGTGTAATTCCAGCACTTCGGGAGGCTGAGGTGGGTGGCTCACCTGAGGTCAGGAATTCAAGACCAGCTTGGCCAACATTGTGAAACTCTGCCTCTACAAAAATACAAAACCTAGCCAGGTGTGATGGTGCATGCCAGTAATCTCAGCTGCTCAGGAGGCTGAGGCAGGAGAATCACTTGAACCCTGAGGCGGAGGTTGCAGTGAGTGGAGATCATGCCACTGCAGTCTAGCCTGGGCAACAGAGACTCTATCTCAGAAATAAATAAAAACTAAATAAATGAAGAGATGTGGTCCTGCTATGTTGCCCAGGTTGGACTCAAACTCCCGGGCTCAAGCAATCCTCCTGCCTCAGCCTTCTGAATAGCTGGGATTATAGGTGCAAACCACCATGCCTGGCAGGAACTACTCTTTTAAAAAGAGTTTATGTTGCTTGTATTCATTAGAGAAAAAAACGAGTTGTGTTCTGCCTGCTTCCGGACGAGCAAGAAGACTTGTGCTCTGGTTCTTGGACTTCCCCAGCAGCATGGCCCCCAAACGCCAGTCTCCACTCCCGCCTCAAAAGAAGAAACCAAGACCACTTCCTGCTCAGGGACTGGAGGAGACATCGGCCTCTGCAGGCTTTGCCGAAGAAGGGAGAAAAAGAACAGCAAGAAGCAATTGAACACATTGATGAAGTACAAAATGAAATAGACAGACTTAATGAACAAGCCAGTGAGGAGATTTTGAAAGTAGAACAGAAATATAACAAACTCCGCCAACCATTTTTTCAGAAGAGGTCAGAACTGATCGCCAAAATTCCAACTTTTTGGGTAACAACAGTTGTCAACCATCCACAAGTGTCTGCACTGCTTGGGGAGGAGGACGAAGAGGCAGTGCGTTATTTGACCAGAGTTGAAGTGACAGAATTTGAAGATACTAAATCAGGTTACAGAATAGATTTTTATTTTGATGAAAATCCTTACTTTGAAAATAAAGTTCTCTCCAAAGAATTTCATCTGAATGAGAGTGGTGATCCATCTTCAAAGTCCACCGAAATCAAATGGAAATCTGAAAAGGATTTGACGAAACGTTCAAGTCAAACGCAGAATAAAGCCAGCAGGAAGAGGCAGCATGAGGAACCAGAGAGCTGCTTTACCTGGTTTACTGACCATTCTGATGCAGGTGCTGATGAATTAGGAGAGGTCATCAAAGATGATATTTGGCCAAACCTATTACAATACTACTTGGTTCCTGATATGGATGATGAAAGGAGAAGAAGATGATGAGGAGGAGGAGGAAGGATTAGAAGATATTGAAGAAGGGGATGAGGATGAAGGTGAAGAAGATGAAGATGATGAAGGGAAGGAAGGAGAGGAGGATGAAGGAGAAGATGACTGATAGAACACTGAAGGTTCCAACCTTCCTTTTTTTAAAAATTCTCCAGTCCCTGGGAGCAAGTTGCAGTCTTTTTCTTTTTTTTTCCTTCTTCCCTCTTGTGCTCAGTCACCCTGTTTTTGAGATCTCTTTTCTCTACACCATGGTTCTCAACTTCTTTTGGGGGAAATATCTTGAGCAGGATGCAATGGGAAAAGAGTCTCTACCCCTTTCTGTTTGAAATTCATTTTTATCCCTTCCTGTCTGAACAAAAACTGCATGGAATCAACACCACCAAGCTCTATGGGAAAAAAAGAAAAACCTGCTCCCTTCGCTCTGCTGGAAGCTGGAGGGTGCTAGGCCCCTGTGTAGTAGTGCATAGAATTCTAGCTTTTTTCCTCCTTTCTCTGTATATTGGGCTCAGAGAGTACACTGTGTCTCTATGTGAATATGGACAGTTAGCATTTACCACCATGTGTCTGTCTACTTTCTCTTGTTTAAAAAAAGAAAAAAAAAAACCACTTAAAAAAATGAGGTTATAAAGGGTCAGCAAAGGGTGGGTTTGAGATGTTTGGGTGGGGTAAGTGGGCATTTTGACAACATGGCTTCTCCTTTGGCATGTTAATTGTGACATTTGACAGACATCCTTGCAGTTTAAGATGACACTTTTTAAATAAATTCTCTCCTAATGATGACTTGGGCCCTGCAACTCAATGGGAGAATCAGCAGAACCTGTAGGATCTTATTTGGAATTGACATTCTCTATCGTAATTTTGTTCCTGTTTATTTTTAAATTTTCTTTTTGTTTCACTGGAAAGGAAAAATGATGCTCAGTTTTAAAAGTTAAAAGTGTACAAGTTGCTTTGTTACAATAAAACTAAATGTGTACACACACACACACACACACAAACGAGTTGAAGAAATAATAATTGTTGGTCAAAGAAGCCAAAAGATTTAAATCAGGTCTTGCGTGTGGGTATGTGTATGTGCATGTATTTATTGAAGAAAATGTGTTTCAGTTTGAGAATTAGAAAACTGGATATTTCATTTTAATTATTTAAAGAGTAGAATGTTCTTCCATTACTGAATCTTCTTTTATCCCACCAAATGGCTTAACCTAATTTGCCCTGCCTATTTTGGTTAAGACACAGGGAAACACCCTAAAACCTGTGATAATTTTCAAAATATAATTTTAAGAAGATTTGCTCTTACATAAATCACAAGAAGAAATACAGCTGGAAATAATTTCACTTGTCTTGCTGTAAATTTTTTTAGTGGGTTTGTGACAGTATACATTTTCTTGCTAGATGCTAACGATACATTTTATTATCTATATTAGGAGTTACATATTTAATAGGAATAGTGAATAAATTGATCTGCTCTCATGCTGTTAAAACTTAAAGTACCATAATATTCCTTTCTGTAGTCATATCTCATATGTGAAAGGTCTCATGTAAATATCTGACTTGTGGTAAAATTATATTTATGCAAGATTATTTTTCTTCATCTAGAATGCACAGAATAACTGGGTAAGGAAGGGGTCCATAGGGCCTTTTTTCCTTTTAAATTTGTACTACTAAATACACCAAGGAAATTGACATCAAAACCAAATTCAAGGACTTCCACAGACATTACAGGTCAATTTTAGTTCCAAACGAGAGAAATATATATATAGTTTTTAAAGACGGGGTTTCACCATATTGGTGAGGCTGGTCTTGAACTCCTGACCTCAGGTGATCCGCCCGCCTCAGCCTCCCAAAGAGCTGGGACTACAGGCGTGAGCCACCGCACCTGGCTGAGAGAAATGTTTTAAAAGTTCTTTTATAGCCCAGTTTTCTCTTCTTTCCTTTTTTTTTTTTTTTTTTTTTTTGAGACAGAGTTTCACTCTGTTGCCCAGGCTGAAGTGCAACGGCACAATCTTGGCTCACTGCAACCTCCACCTCCCGGGTTCAAGCAATTCTCCTGCCTCAGCCTCCTGAGTAGCTGGAAGCATGTATCACCAAGCTCAGCTAATTTTGTATTTTTAGCAGAGACAAGGTTTCTCCATGTTGGTTAGGCTGGTCTCAAACTCCCAACCTCAGGTGATATGCCCGCCTCGGCCTCCCAAAGTGCTGGGATTACAGGTATGAGCCGCTGCACCCAACCAGATTTATTTTCTTGAAATGTTAACTAGACACCTGGTTAGTTTATTTTGACCACACGGTTTTTTATGTTGGGGCAGTTGGAGGAACTGAACTTTGATCCTGATCCTTTATGTACTCCTGTGGTGAAACTGACCCCATTTTACTTAACACATAATATATCTGTGCATTAGGAAAACTTGGTAGAGAAGATTTTGTTTATATGCAGATATAAAATATCTAAACTCATTTGTTATGAACCAATGATAATGAAGGAAAACTTGGACGTCCACATATAGATTTTCTTGAATTAAAGAAAAAAAAACTAGACACTGACAAAGGAGAGTTGAACTGAGAAACAGTACCCTGAAAACTGCAGAAATGAGGGAAAGAGGCAGTGGGCCACAAAGAACTTTGTCCTTTTCAGAGATCCCCAGAGAAGCCCTGTCCCCTTCCCCCGACCCCCTGCCAGAATGTTGGGTTTCAAAGAATGAGCAGATTAACGGTTATCAAGGCGTGTGGCTTGAGCTAAGGATAAAGAATAATTTGCCTGAGTTACAGTACTGGCTGGGCCAGTACAGGCCTTCTACTTGGAATATCTCTCCATGCCATGAAGGAAAAAGGAACATAAGTAAGGAAGATTAAAGTTGTTGCTGTTGGAAGGAGACATACTAAAGAAACTACCGAAGGCCAGGAGAGAGCAGGAAGAGAAACACAGTTCAAGTTCTGAGTTGGGCAAGAACTGCCAATAAGGGAGCCAGCGTACATCTGAGACTAACACCAGAGCTTCCAAGGGTCTGTGTGAGAGGGAGAGCTCTGCTGATGGACGTAGGTCCAGAATCATTTACTGATTTATTTGGGCCATGTCACTGGGGGCAGTATTAAAAGACTCTGCCAACATCCTGCTTTCTCTATGGAAAAACCAAGTGGCCTTGGAAGAGGCTAAGATAAAGTTTCAGACTTGGGCTCCACAGAAGTGGAACTTGAGGCTGGGTCTAGTACAAGGACCTTCACGTAACAGGTTAGAGATTTTGATGCTTTTGGTGATTTTTGTACCAAGCATATACTGTCACCTGGGATCAGTCTATTATACTTTCTATGAAATAATTATTCCAGAGAGGCTGACAGTCCAGGGAGGAGACAGCCCAGTACAAGGACTGTCTTACTTGTTATTTATGGAAGGCCAGAAGCACCTGGTTCACCTGAAGGTGAAGAGAAGCCATTCTGTGAATAACTTTCCAGTCTACAGTTACCACAATGGCATCCTGGGGCAAGCATCACCTTTCAGCTCCCATGACTGCCACTATGAAGGCTACATAGAGGGAGTGTCAGGTTCTTTTGTTTCCATCAACACCTGTGCAGGTCTCAGGGGCATCTCGATCAAGGAGGAAAAATCTTACAGCATTGAGCCCATGGAGTCTTCAAGACGGTTTGAGCATGTGTTATACACCATGGCACATCAAGCGCGAGTGTCCTGCGGTGTTGCTCCCACAGATAGCCATGTGGTGTCCACTAGTTGGCAACAAGGGAGCAGGAAGCCTCATGATCTACAGACGCTGTCCTACTTGTGGTCACAC
>PVKV010023120.1:0-34019 GCA_004027835.1 Alouatta palliata | reverse complement strand
CCCAGGCTGGAGTGCAATGGCGCGATCTCGGCTCACCGCAACCTCCGCCTCCTGGGTTCAAGCAATTCTCCTGCCTCAGCCTCCCGAGTAGCTGGGACTACAGACATGTGCCACCATGCCCAGCTAATTTTTGTATTTTTAGTAGAGACGGGGTTTCACCATGTTGACCAGGATGGTCTCGATCTCTTGACCTCGTGATCCACCCGCCTCGGCCTCCCAAAGTGCTGGGATTACAGGCGTGAGCCACCGCGCCCGGCTACACACAGATTTTTAAACATAATAACATTGAGTGGAAATCAAGTTGCAAATTATTAATATGTACAGTACATTACATAAATTTTAAAACAGTTACATATTATATATATATACACACAACCATATTTATACACACACAACACACATATGTATACCAAATTCATTATGATGGTACTTCTGATAAGGAAAAAAAGAGATTGGAGCTTGGGGGTGAGAACACAGGAGACTTACATGTACCTGCAATGTTTTATTCATTTTAGTAAGACCTGAAGCAAATATGACAAAATGTTTACTACTATAAATTCTAGATGGTAGCCATGCAATTACTCAAGATAAAAAGATTATTTTTTTAAGAACAGGTTTAGTGGGAACTTAGAGTAGGAGAGCTAGAGACTATTCTGTGTGATCAATGAGTGACATTTCAGGGTTCACAGCTTCAGAGGTGGAGCAACAGTTATGGGTGATGACAAGGTCCAGGGTGTGGTCATTTGAATAGCCGGCTGAGGCAGAGTGGAGGTGGAAATCAATGGAGTGTAAGAAATTATGGATCCACATGCATCATCAGCATAACTGTTGAAGTTTTCCAGAATGATTATAATAGCTAGGGTGGAAAGAAAGAGACAGTTGTCAAAGTCCTCATTGAAGATTATGTGGGGAAGGAGATCAGTCAAGGAAAAAATAAGGGTGGAAACAGGGTGGAATGTATGTGCATCAGTTAAGGTGTGGCATGCTCAGCCCACTTTTAGGTTATAACAAAACAGAGGGAGAATGTGTAACCTGTACTCGGAACTGCTGAAAAGTAGTATCTTTCAGGAAAAGTCTAGTTTCAGTAAAGGTGAGGAGGTAGTTACTTCAAAAATCCCACTGAAACTCTAACTTTGTAATTCACTGACCCAAAGCTATAGGTTCAATCAGAAAGGAGCAATAGATTTTACCAATAACCCAAAAGAGGAAGAAGGAGAAGAAGAAAAGAGAGAAAAAGAAAGAGAGAAAAAAAGAAAGAGGAGAGAAAGAGGAGGCAGAAAAGAAGAAAGAAAGAAAGAAAGAAGAAAGAAAAAAGAGAAAGAAAAAGAAGAAACAAAGAAATGAAAGAGGAGAGGAAAGAAGGGAATAGGAGGAAAGGAGAAAGAGGAGGAGGGTAGGAGTAGAAGAAGACAATGAGGAGGAGTCAGGAGAGGAGGAGGAGCGGGGAGGAGAAAGAGAAGAAAGAAAGAAGAAGAAGGAGAAAAGAGGGGAAGGAGGAGGAGAAGAAAGATAAAGAAGAGGGAGAAAGGAGGAGGAAGAAGGAAGGGGAAGGGGAAACAGGAAGGGAGAGGGGAGAAGAAAGAAGGAGTAGGAAAGAAAGAAGAAAGAAGGAGAAAGAAAGAAGGGGAAGGAGGATAAGGAGGAAGAGGAGAAGAATAAAGAAGAAAAGGAAAGAAAGAGGGAAAAGAGAAGGAAGGAAGGGAGAGAAAGAGGAGGGAAGAGGGGAAGAGAGAGGGGGAAGGGGAGTGGGGAGGAGGGGAGAGGGGAGGGGAAGAGGGAGGAGAGGGGAAGAGGGAAGGAGAAGAGAAGGGGGAGGGACAGGAGAGAGAGGAGAGGAGAGGGGAGGGGAGGGGAAAGGAGAGGAGAGGAAAGGAGGACAACAATGATGACTGAGGTCCTGTTAGTCATCATTTTATTGGAAATAAAACTGTCAACTGTTTAGGGAGATTATCACAAAGCTAAGGGCCAATCAGTAAAATCTTGGAAAATCAAGTTGGCTCATAAAGAGTGAAATGACTTAAGGGAGCAGATAAAGAAATTTCAGAATATTTTAAATGAAGAGATGGTTTTCACTCTGGAAACAGGTCTGGGAAAGTATCAAGGAATAAATGGAAACCAGGTAAGAGGAGACTTGAGATTTAGAGTCCAAAATGGACCCATATTGAAGGGGAAAACCAATATATTGAGACCTAAATCCTCTTAAAGATAGAATTTAAAAAGTGATCTATCTTAAAGATAGATCAAAATGGTGAAAAGGCAGGCAAGCAAGAATCTAAAAAGGAAACAAGAATAATGGATAATTTCAGATTTCCTCTCATGCCATTTTAGGGCTAAGAGAAACTCAGGGGTCTGAATTTCTGCAACAACCAAGCCCAAACATGTGAAACCAAGTTTTCCACTCAACAGCACTGAAGGGCCTCTCTGCAGGGTTTGCAGTCATTTTGGTGACACGAAGAAAAGGAGACAAGTGTCCTCTCAGCTCTGGGATTCCCGTACTTACAGACAGACAGGTTTGTGGTGTTCTTATTCACACTCCTCACGCTCACTCTGGGGCACGGGAAGAGCACAGGCCCAGCCCATACACTACATTCTACTCTACTTTTTCTCCAAACTCCTCTCCACTCTTGTTTAGATGGTCTTTTTTCTATTCTGAACAGGGTAGATTACAAGGAAAAAAATGTGCCCAGCAGCATCTTCTTTCATACTTTAATGTCTTATACCTGCACTTGCCTTTTGAATTTAGAAGAGAAAAATGTTGATCTCTTTGTCCTCAGATCCCCCAGTTTGGACTAAGGGACCCTCAGAATAAATCTGTGCGAAACCCAGAGGGGAGTAGGAAAGACCTCATTCACTCTTCACATATCTGGCCATGGTTGTTTTTGTAGCTCTAAAATATTTCAATTGCAAGTATTAAAAAATTGAGCAAAATAAAATCATTTTAAAGTATATAATAAACGACACCAGATCCACCTTTTCTCTGTTGGTGGGGATGAGACAGTAAGAATACCAAGTGCCTGAAATGGTGGGGCACAGGAAAACAGGGATGAAAAACTTTTTATGGTTAACCAGTCTGATAAAACCACCAAACTCTGCTGCCCCATCTCAACAAGACACACGCTTGAAATGAAATGTCCCATTGTATTTGCAGAGGGGGAGGAACAGACAGTGAGGAAGGAGAGGATGGGAAAATAGAGGAAGAAGGCTTGTTCTGCACTAATAACAATGTTCAAAGGTTTGCTTGGCTTCACACTTCACTGTCTTCTCCCCCTACAAAGCAAAAACAAGGTAGCAACAGAGTTCTTTTAGTTTTCTGTGTGGACCCACGTACAGATAACTAAGTAGTAACACTTCCTTAGTTGTGTCAAAAAATTTGTGCGCACATTCCACCAGAAATAATTCCATCTAGACCTGGTCCCTCCCTCTGGGGTGACTGTATCTCCTGCAGGAACTCAGTTCTCACTCAAAAAATATCAAATTCCCTTTAATCCCATACCCTCAATCACACCTTGCAAAGGTCATCCCCCAGTGAAGTCTGGCCACCTGTTTCAGATCAGAAACCCAAATAACAATTACAGCATATGCTGTTTCAATGGCCCACTAAATATTAACAGCTAATAATAGCCCACACTTAATGAGCATTTACTATATGTTGGCAGTGCCCTAAGAACTTCTTATACATTAATCCTCACAATAACTCTGTGAGGTAAGTATTATTCTTACCCATATATTATAGATAAGAAAACTGAGAAATGGAGAAGTTAAACAGCTTTCCCAAGGGTACACTGCTATTAAGTGGCTGAGCCAGAATTTGAGCCCGGGCAACCTAACTCCAGGAACCATGTTCTTAACCATTACATGATTCTTCCCCTTGGAAGAGGACAGAACAGGTAATATGATGGTTACATTTAGAAATATACAATTTACAATTTGCTCATGGCCCTGCTTCCCAATGAGTTCTCATTCCTTTAGCCTCACTGTTCATGTTTGATGCTTTCCATCTTCTTATCTAAAATGCAACATGCTGTATCGTGTTAACTTGGCATAATAGAGTATAAAACAAAGCTTCAGTAGGAATATAATCCTCATGTAAACTTTAAAACAGTCGGGACCTGTACTCATATCTTCATCAAAATTGACTCCAAGTATCCAATTTAGCAGACCAAATAGGTGGTGTTAGCACTTACAGAATTCAAGCATTCAGAAGGTAGAACAGAGCGGGTTTGGAGAATAGATAAACTTAGCTCAGGGCATTCGTTCATTAAACAAATATTTTTAAAGCACTGAACGTATATCTGAAACCGTTCTACCTTCTAAGCATTCAACAAGGAGGCAGAACAAGTCCTTGCCCTCAGGCAACATTCATTCTAGGGTACACTAGAAAAGACTGAAAAAGTAAATAATAAGTAATGAACACTATGCTGTGACAAAATAACCAAGGGAACATCTTTTATATGGGGCATTCAGGGACAGAGATGATCAAAGATAGGCAGGTAGCTTATCAGATCTTAATGACATGTTGTCATTGTGCCTTCATGCCAGCCACCCAAGAACCATAAAACATTTTAAAATAATTTATCACGTTGTAATACAAACTTCTTAACCTGATGCTCCAGGCTCTGATCCAATCCAGCCCTGCTTATCTATCCTCTCCTTACCACCAATCCCAAACACATTCTCTCCATTCCATTTAAGCTAATGTCCTTACTGACTCACAACATATCAAGTTCACCCCCAACCTTGTTCTCTCCCCTATGCCTATTAATTCTACCCATCCCTCAAGACCAAGCTTGAGTTCCACCTTCCTCATTCTTACCCACTCAGGCTTACTGAACACCCTTCTCCTTTAAACAACTAGTTCCCAGGTAGTGAATTACCTAAAAACAGCCTTCTGTCCTTCGCTGCTGTTTCACATGTGTTATAACCCAGGACTTTAACACAGGTCACCACAATATCCTCCCAGCAAGTGTAGGCATGAAGGGAAAGGGGTCTGGCATATGTCCAGAGCTCCCTGGGCCAGATGTGAAGAGAACTGACTCAGGCTCAGAGAAGCAGCTCAAGGGGAACAAGCACAGTGAACAAAGGGGCACAACTTCCAAATAGGAGGGATGCAAAGTCTCCACTCAAGTGGAAAGATCTCAACAACTGAGAATATAAGGGACAAGGAGGCAGCTCTAGAAGGAACCTAAGAATCCAGATGAGATATCTAATTGAGGAGTGAAAAGCATAGCATAAGTACAGTCTCATAGACTAGTTCAATACAGGATAAAGGGAGTAGAGACTTACGACTAGGGGATAACCAGAGACATAACAACTGTCAGCAAAAGGAATCCAGTGAAATATTCTGGAATCTACAAACCAAGAATGGGTGACCAAGTTTAAGGACCTGACCTAATTCTAAGCTGTAGGTAGAGATCATCAGCAGGCTTGTCTTGGAAGACATAGGGAAAGTAGATTAAAGAGAGATGAAGACCAAAAATGGTTATGTATAGATTATTAGTCCCTCAGGGGTAGGAGACATGCTTCATGCCTCATTTCTATCCTCCACACCACTTAGCAAAATAAATATTTACTGATTATGTAAAAAGAGAAAGATCACAGACAATTTGGTTAGTACCCAATGAGGGGAAGTATGCCAAGATAACCTGAGTCATCATTTAAGCAAGTCATGTATTGTGAAGTCTCCATCACCCTGACAAACACTGAATGGTAATGTGATCTGGTGAATGAACACCAGACTATAAATGAGGTCGTGAAACCAGACCAGTTTTGTTAAAAACCTCTTATAAGACCCTAAACAAGTCACTTCACTTCTCTGAACCTCAATTACCTCATCTATGAAGGGGTAAACATAATAACTCCAGTTTTTTCATCATACCGAGAACACTCTTCCCCCTAGATCTCTACTTTCCTCATTTCTTTTGAATCTTTGCTCAATCTCGCCTTCCTAATGAAGCCTATTTAATACTATCCACTCTATTTCATGCTGCAAACTGCCCATCCCACCAACCCTATCACACAGATACACACTGGTCTACATTTTTTCTTTTTCATAACAATTCTAACATATTACATAATTTATTATCTTTATTATTACGTGCTAGAATGTAAGCTCTACAAAAGCAAAGATCTTTGTCTATTCTATTCTATTCATTGGTATACTTCACATCTCTGGAAACCGGAACAGAGTAAACATCCAATAAATGTTGAACCAATACATGAATGAATCTTTAAAAAGGCCAAAATCTTGTGAAAGACAAGAATAATAAATCATTTATATTCTCCCTGAGGCCAGGATCTGCCTGCCACACCCTCAAGCATCCCTATATCCCCTGGTACCATAGACCATAGCGTGGAACAGGTGTTCAGTAAGTACTTACTAAATTACTAATTAACTATGAGACCCAAAAAAGTCAAACACAACCGCGTGCTCTGGGGCCACCTGCTGGCAACTCTACTTAGTAGCCACCTAAGCAAACAAACTGACAAGAATTTCCAGTGGTGAATGGAGTGGCTGGCAGGGAATATCTCCCTTCAGTCAGTCAGAGAATCAGCAACAGACAGAAGAAACAGGAGGAAGGAGGTAAGGCTGAAAATCAGACGTTTCCAAAACCTGCTCTGAAGGACCATACACCCACTATTTCCCAGAACTCACTTTCTACCTAACAATAATAAGGGTAAGTACCCTCTACTGTTTTAAGCACATTCATGTATCATCTCATTTAATCCTCACATTAATCCGCTGTACCATCTTTACCACCATTTTATAAATGACCATTTTCTTTTGAAATAATTGCTTTACTTAAGTGAAGCAGTGAAGCGGTAAAACAGTGTAAACTATTATAAGAAAAATCAAAGCATGACGTTTGGGGAGTACCAAGGCACATGTGCGGGCCGAGTGTGAGACGCCTGGAGCGGACCAACATGCCCCAAGGGTACTGACCTACCACCCTGCCCCTCAACCCAGCACAACCTCAGTCCGGGGCTCTGGATCCCAAACTCCGCTCCGTTTCATTCGGATCACACCAGAACGAGGAGGCAGCCCTCTCTCGGGAAGGCCACCGCGGAGCCCTGCGCCTGGGGGACGCGTGCGGGACCTCAAGGCCCTTCTCGCCAGAGACGGCGGGTGGGGGGTGCGGAGGGCGGGCGGGGGCGCGCAGGCGCCGGAAGTGCAGCCCCTCCGTCCGGAAGCTGCTTTCCCCACTTCCCTCGGCACGACGGGAACCTCTATTCACCCGTCCCTCGGCTGAGGCCGGATGCTTGAGACAGCTTCTCTGGCTGTTTCCGTACGCACATCCTGGAGCGGCCAGAGGGGATACGAAAGACCTAGGCAGATGGCCCTTCCACACTGCCGCCCCTCGGCTCCCCCTCCTCTACCAAGAGAAGCCTCTGATGTGAGATTCCTGTGTTCTGGGAGAATGTTCTCGCCGAGGTCCGCGATCGGGTCCAGCACCTGCGTGGGGCAGCCCCAGTGCTCCTGACAGAGAACTGGGCCTCGGCACGCAGGACCCCGCTCTGGGCTCCAAAGGCTCCCCGTATTGTCGGACCTTTCCTCAGCCCTTGTAGGCGCTGGGACCCTTTGGTGGGATAACGCCTAGGGTTCCCTACTCCTTCCGGGGCCAGCGTCCGGCCTGTGAAAGACTTCCCTTAGCCTCACCTTATCCCGTAAAGAAGGACTTCAGGTGACCTACAAGTGCGCCCCCTGCTGGTCCGTCGGAGCCGCACCACCTTGGTTCACCCCGACAGCCTTGACTACAAGGTTTCCCAAGAGGAGTACCACGATAGTCTTTTTTTTTTTTTTTCTTTTTGAGGCGGAGATTCACTCTTGTTACCCAGGTTGGAGTGCAGTGGCGCGATCTCGGCTCACCGCAACCTCTGCCTCCTGGGTTCAAGCAATTCTCCTGCCTCAGCCTCCCGAGCAGCTGGGACTACATGTGTGCGCCACCATGCCCAGCTAATTTTTGTATTTTTAGCAGAGACGGGGTTTCACCATGTTGACCAGGATGGTCTCGATCTCTTGACCTCGTGATCCACCCGCCTCGGCCTCCCAAAGTGCTGGGATTATAGGCGTGAGCCACCGCGCCCGGCCACCAAGATAGTCTTAAGTGCTACATGCAATTTTTAAGATGTTTGTTTATTCTTACGTGTGTTAGAAAAAATTAAAACCAGCCCAACAAACCGGCTATCTTGAATATTATTTTAGTATAAGGCTAAATTCTTAACTGAGTAGTTAACATTGGTTTAAAAATATTAGGCCAGGCATTGTGGCTGATGCCTCTAATCCCAATACTTTGGGAGGCCATGATGGGTGGATCACAGGAGGTTAGCAGTTGGAGACCAGCCTGGCCAACATGGTGAAACCCTATCTCTACTAAAAATACCAAAATTAGCCAGGCATGGTGGCGCACTCCTGTAATTCCAGCTACTCAGGAGGCTGAGGCTGGAGAACCGCCTGAACCTGGGAGGCAGAGGTTGCAGTGAGCCAAGATCGTGCCACTGCACTCTAGCCTGGGCAATAGAGCAAGGCTCTGTCTCAAAATAAATTAATAATAATAATTATTATTAAATATATATACACAGATATTGCAAAAATCTTGGCGGTGGTACTCAAATGACTAAAGGAGAAAACTGTCAGCCTCAGAATCAATCAAGGGAAAAGCTGGTGTGATGGTTAATTTTATATGCAAATTTTGTAAGCCAAAAATTATCTGAGACGGGTCTCAAATCAACTTAAAAGTTTATTTTGCCAGGGTTAAGGACCGCTCCAGAGACAGATCTATGCTTTCCCCAACAATAATTTTTGAGAACTTCAATATTTAAAGGGTGAAAGCAGGTTGGAGAAGAAATAGGGAGGGTATGGTCACATTACTGAATCCACATGTTGCAAGAGAAAAGGAGAAGGTGAGGGAATAGTCAATTATGTTTTCATCTGGTGCTTAGTAGTGGGTGCATTACACAAGGTAGGGTAAACACTGAATGGAGATATTTCACCTTTTATCAGTATCTATCTGCTTAGGAACAAAAGGAAACGCCATTGCTTGCATGACTTAGCTTTTGCTTAATTTTTTCTTTTGGCATAGTGAACTTCCCTTTCACATTTTAGAGGATATTTTTGGATGGGATTGACATTAACCAAGAAAGGAAATTGATTGCAGAGGCTGTGCGAATGGTAAAACTAAATCAAACGTAAACATTTGGGCCAGTAACAAGGACAAATTTCTGGACAAACATGACTTAACAAATAAGACTCTTTTCCCAGGGTGAACTCCTCAAACTGATATCAGATTGACTAATTCAGCTTCCAAACCCAGGAAGGTCTTTGGGGCACTTGGGACACACCTTAACAGCATGCACAGGGATTTGCTCCCGGATGATACTGAACGTAATTTCTCCAAGCTGCCACCAGGTGTCTACAGACACCCACACCCCTCTGACTCCTAAGTCAACAAAGGGGTACTTTAACAGAGAAAAGTTACCAGCCCAAGGGCACACAGTTTGTTAGTGATGAACTCTGTGCTAGAACCCAGGTTCGTGGGGCTGGTTATTACTCAGTCCCAACTCCAAAGTGCTCCAGGGATAGAACAAGCAAATTTCAAAGAAAAAAATCAGGCCCAGGAGGAGCCTGACATACCGTCATACTTCTGCTTCTTTGAAGGATAACATGAGCCAATCCAAACAAAAAGGAATCCTCTACTCTTCTACACCAGAAAGAGATTTAAATTGCCCCTCAGTCTCCCTGAATCTCAAGCCCAGGGTCTGACATTTTTCACTGCTGAGAAGTTATTCTTGGCTCTGCCTTCAGATGTCAGCCCTGAAATTCTCAGCTTAGACCAGCAGGCCCAGATGTATTTCCTCCTTTTGCCTTTAATGGTCCTTTCCTGGTGAGCACAGAAGTACTTTAGGCAGGGTTCAGTGCAGAGCAGGGGTCCCAACTGCAAACACGCTCTCTTCCCCATCTTAGATCTAGCTGTTGACAAACATAGAGGTAACTATATGCATCTTTTTTCTTGGTAAACACTGAGTACTTATAGCATGGAGTCGATCATCAGCCACTAAGCACGTTCACACTTGCCCTACACCTGGGAGCACATGATCTCACCAATTCTGCTGCCACAATCTCAATTAAACACATCTTCACTGAGCATTAGCTCTGAGCAAGGTGCTGAATTGCATTCTATGCCGGATTACAAGTAAAAAGCAACCAAACAAAAAGCCACCCAGTCATGGGGTCCAGTTAGTCTGGTAATAGCTTTGCCAGCCATTCTGTCACCTTGCCACTAACATAGGGGCTCTTCCTACTCACTTCCTTTGTAGCTCAGGCCCTGATCTGAAAAATAGAAATCGCAGACACCTCTGCAAAGGGGTCTCTTTAGGAGCTGGTGAGCAACTATAAGTTTTTACTTACACTTTTGGTCATAATGGTAGGAAATGAAACTTGGCAGAAAATAAAGACCACAGTGGAGGGGTCTAGAGCAAAACACACTGGAAGTGCCAAAGAGCAGGGCAACTCCATGAGCCTGTGATTAGTATAGAGAAATGGGTAATATTCTTTGACTCCCAAGGCACTGCCAAGACCATGCCCAAGGCATCTTAGAGCTAAGATTGTTGGACTTGAAAGGGAATAATGTCTTCTTTTTTCTTCCCACCCACTAGCCATTTTGTACTTGAGGAAACTAGAAAATATGGAGGTAAAGTGACCTGCCCAACATAAGACTGATCAGTGAAAGAACTGGGATGTGAGCCCAGTTTTTCTGACTCTGTTACAACGCTCCTCTTACAAGTACTCAGTGGTGCCTGCTTCCTTATAATGTAACAGTGAACTTGTAGCAACTTGAAGCTGGGGTTGGCTCACCCAGAAAGCTACAAAGCTAGCATACAAACTAGCTGCAATTTCAGTGGGATCATCTGACCTGAGTTTAATCCACTGGTAAGCTGATTGCTAAGGCGCCAGCCCATGGGTTCACCCAGGGGTCTTGAGGCTCCAGGAGGTTGACTCATACTAACCATACTGAGCATCTCCTGGCAAGCCAGACACCAATATTCACACGTAATAGACACTGGTCCTCATCATCTGCCCAGGGCACTGGGATGTGCCTGTCATGGTGCACAAGATCACACAGATGTCTACACCATGTATCAGAAGTTTACAGGGGAACAGGGGGTCAGGACAGAGAATATTTTTCACCTTGAGAGGGATTTTGAATTAACCAGAATGTCCTTTTCCTAAATTCTGCTAAGGGAAATAAAATGTTTTATTCTCCTTTTTAAAAAACATCATGGTGACATCTTTGTTGGTCCTTGTTACCCGAACATTCCCTGACAACATGTTAACAAGCATTTATCACATACTACAATTTCCAAGCCTACAGATGTGTCTACACTGATTTCACTGGGTGGTCGTTTCCAAGTGCCTCCTGAAGGAGGCACTATAGACTCATTCAACTATGTCTTCAAAACATAGCTGGAGAAAGTACTTCTGGGAAGGCTTTTGGTAAAGCAAGCATGTAAAACAAGTCACCTTCATAATATGTGACTTCAGATTAGCCTCAAAGAGGACTCCTGTGGGTCTTGTGTTCTCTTCCAGGCTTTCTGCCTCTATTTTTTTTGGCCCAGATTTAAGTTCTTTGGTTCTTACATACCTCTTGCCTTTTAATAACAAAGTCACACTGCAAATCCTGGTCTTTAGTGTTTAGAGCAAAAGGGAATATTGGGAGTGAGCCCCTTCCTCCCTGGCCCACCACATGGTTAGGGATTAAACTCCATTTAACTCTATGATGGAGATCATTCAGCCTTATCATCCCAATGTGCCTCATTTTCTGGAAGGTCAGAACCCTGTCACTGGCCCACTCGAGGGGGTCCTTAGTCTTCAGGACAAACCCTTTTATTTTTTTGTTTGTTTGTTTGTTTTTAAAGTGAAAGCAAGTTCATTAGGAAAGTAAAGGAATAAAAGAATGAATACTCCACAGGCAGAGCAATAAGGACAACCCCTTTTATAATGCCCCTGACTATTTCTAGCCTAGAGCTGTCAGACTTCTGGGTAAAATAAAACTCCTCCTATTAGTGATTAGCATAGTCAGTGTGCAGTAATGACAGCAATCATGCTGATATGAGCGACAAGAGTACCAACAATGGCAGCTATTAAATGATCTCTTATCATTTATCAGACAAGGGAAGGAGACTAGGTTTCTACAGAGCAGAGCCTCGTTTCACTGCGGTATGTGCCATCCAGCCTGTACCCAGGGCAGCTGCTGCATCAAGGCCAGCAGGAAGAGCCATACTAACCTTTGCCACGCACCCAGCCAGAGGGGACATCCAGAGCTTGGAGGCACAGCTAGAAGGCCAGCCTGAGATGACCAAGCCAGCCCTTGCCCATCCTGGCAAAGGAAAGACATTAGAGGGGATGTAGCTCTGCTTCTGCTAAGAAGCAGCACTTGAAGTCTACAAAAACAAAAGCTTGCCCAAATGTAGTATTCCCTAGAACTTGCCGAACCTAGGGAGCCATGGCTCAAAACTTCCAGAACCTTTCCCAAGACTTCTTGGGCAACTTGGGTCTGTCTCGTGCTGTGTCTTTCTCAACAGATAAGAAGAAAAGGGGATGAGACAGAGAGACCATAGGTGAATGACTCTGGTGTAATCCACCAGACCTTAAAGTACCTGGAACGCCTCATTTTTTGGAAGTGAGTTGTCAAAAAGTGTGCTTAGGTCCCTCTTGAAAGCCCAGAACTTGTCATCCTAAATCTCTAAGGCTTCTGAAGCTCTGGATTCTGTCTCCATAGGCCAGAGGCACCAAGCTCTTCCTTAATGCTGACTTCTTAATGTTAAGAAGCTCCCAAAATATGTGTTGCATTTCTTCTTCACAGCATGTATCGCAGCTTGTAATTATTTTTGCATGTGATAATTTGATTCTGAAATTAAGCACCACAGAGTCAGAAATTGAATCTGTTCTTGTATCCTCCAGAAACTAGCCCAGGGGTTGGGATACAGTAAGCTCCATAAATGAGTGTTGAATAAATGAACATATGAACGAATGAGTACCATCTTTTATGAGAGGAGCTGACAAATTATAGCATATACAGAGATGGCAGCCGGGATTGGGAATGTTCTTGAGATCTTATTATGTGAGAAAGGATTGAAATGACACAGGCCATAGAGACCAAGATGAGGATATGTAAGAAAGAGACTGGCCCATTGTTTTCTGATGTCACAAGGAGGAAGGATTCGGGAGAGTTGATTTACATTGTTCCAGAAGACAGAATGGTAACCAAGAAGCAAAAGTCCCAGGCAGATTGTAGCTCCAAGCAGATGAATAATACCCTATAGCTAGAATTGTGTCAGGGTGGGATAGTTTATTCAGTCTCCTATCAAACTGAATGGTCACACAGAGGGTGGATGCCACCCTGCAGGAGTGGGACAGGGTGGGCCTGCATCTTGCAAGAGGTTCAGCCAGCAGACCGATTACTGAGATTACCTGGAAGATTCCAAGTTCATTTCTCCCATGCTCCAGGAGAACAAAAGGGCAAGTTTTCATGTGGTATGAGTCTTGCAAGACCCCAAGCAAAACTATGAAAGAAGGAAAATCTGACAGCCTCCCTCGCTTGCCTTTTCGGAAACCTTATTCTCTCTACTAGCAAAACTCCGAACATTCACATTCCTGTTCTGGGTGCAAGCAAGTGAAGAAAAGAACTCACTCTAAAAGTGTTAATGCCTTAATATGTCAATCCATATTTTGAAAGAGGGTGCCTGAACAAAGCAATGTGCAGATATAATGGTAGGGCTTTTGGCACAATAGCATTTTAACAGTAAAATCTTAGATGTCCTCCAGTCATCAACTAACAAGGTCTCGGAACCTACTCGTGTCTAGCATAGTGCTAGGCAGAGGAATGAGCAGCAGATTGAGAGGTGGAAGTTCTGGGTTCAAGTCCTAGCTCTGCCTTATACTGACTATGCGATCTTGATTAATTACTTAGCTTCTCTGAACTTCATCTGTAAACCTCACATGTACCTCACAGGGTTAAATGAAATGCCAAATATGAGAGTGTTTTGTAAAATGTAAAGTACTATGGATGTAGCATTATTTTGATTATTATTTTTAGACAAAAGTGGGAATGCAAAGCAATGTAAGGTCAAGTCTCTGTCTTCAGATAGCTCACTATTTAGTCACACCACACAGCAGGGCTCAACTGAGCTACTCTTCATCATTCCCTTCTTGAACACAAACATGCAAAAGCACAAAGGAAGAGTTGGGGGTGGAATACACTGGCAGCTCTGGCCCAGGGAAAAGACTAAGCCAAGCCCTGGCCATGCCTGATCCCTGCCCAGAGCCCTGTCTTCTTTCCTGGCACTAGGAGGCTTCCCTCTTGTTCTCTTGACTCCATTGCTCCCAGTAGCCCAAGGGCCTCTGAACTCACTACCATTCACAACCACTTCAGCCATAGCAGACATCCTCAACCTCCACCCTTCCAATCCCTACTTTAGAGAAGACGGTTCCCATAAATGAAGAACAAGCTTGACCCATTTAAGAAGTAAAATCTTTATTGCAAATAAAGGGTTTCATTATGTCATATTATGTTACATAGAACTGACTCAGAGCAAATTAAAACTGATTTCCACAATGGCGTGATGACCTTGCTTTTCACAGATGGTATGGCGATACAAAAAGAAATCACTGAAACTGCAGGACTAAGGATTTAACTGAGATTCAAGAGTATATTTCCTGACAATAAGTGAACTATAAATAAAATGGAATGTCTGCATTACTGTCTGTCTGCTTGTCTGTTGTTCTGGTAGATTAAGTTAGAGTAGGCAAACTTTTTCTTTAAAGAGCCAGATAAAGATTTCAAGTATTTGTGAATCAAAGATATTACAAAAGTACTTATATATGATTAGAGAAAACAAATTTCCACAATTTTTATTGGCAAAATCCAAAATATAATAATAATTGAATACAATGTTTTTGTAATACAGGTCTACCAATAAGAAAAATTTAATTCTGTTTTTGGGGGGCAGGAGAGTAACATATCATTTAATTGGGATTCAAACCCATTGTCCCCTATTATCCTTTTTTTTTTGTTCGTTTGTTTTTTGAGATGGAGGTTTGCTCCTGTTGCCCAGGCTAGAGTGCAGTGGCGCGACCTCGGCTGACTCCATACTCTGCTTCCCGGTTCAAATGATTCTCCTGTCTCAGGCTCCTGAGTAGCTGGCACTGCAGGCATTCACCACAATGCCCAGCTAATCTTTTGTATTTTTAGTAGAGATGGGGTTTCACCATGTTGGCCAGGCTGGTCTCAAACTCCTATTATCAAAATCAATTGAAATGTTCATCTGCTAATGTTGGTATGTAATGCATCGTCCATTTTTTAAAATGTCTTTGCACACAGATAGATACTGCCAAACACTGATATCCACAAACATTTGGTTTTCATTGAGTATATTTATCACTTGGAAGATATTTCTAGAACTCTACAAGATTCATTGCTTGATATTTGCCTTACAACATGTTATTACATTAAAGAAAATCACTTCCAATTGACAGTTGGGGAAAAACTCTTTAATTGCAATGCAATGGATTTTGAAATATGGAAATTTGCTTTGCATTTGCATCGATGTCCAAGAAACACTGCTGGAACTATAACTTGAGCTCAAAAAATATATTAGCTAAAATTTCTGTGAGAAGAAAAATTCCACCTTTTTTTTTTTTTTTTTTTTTTTTTTTTTTGAGATGCAGTCTCACTGTGTCTCCAGGCTGGAGTGCGGTGGCACAATATGGACTCATGGCAACCTCCGCCTCCAGGGTTCAAGCAATTCTCCTGCCTCAGCCTCCCAAGTAGCTGGGACTACCAGCATGTGCCATCATGCCCAGCTAAGTTTTGTATTTTTAGTAGAGGTGGGGTTTCACCATGTTGGCCAGGATGGTCTCTATCTCCTGACCTCATGATCCATATTCTCGGCCTCCCAAAGCGTTGGGATTACAGGTGTCAGCCACCGTACCTGGCCCACTTTTTATTTTAACTTTTGACAGCACAAGAGATATATAAAACACTCTAACATTGCTTGTTAGTCAATCAATGTTAGTTGTCTTTGAAATAACTTTACCACTGTACAAGTTTCACAGTTAAGCACTGTTTTGCCTTGCAATTTTAGGTTGAATTTATTAAGAAATACTATAAAGTATGCCATAAAAGCTAACTTCCAAAGCCATTTAGTGTTCAAAAATAGTGAATGAATGTAGCCAGCAAACATATAAAAAAAAGCTCAAATCACTGATCGTTAGGGAAATGTAAGTCAAAACCACAATGAGATACCATCTCACGCCAGTCAGAATGGCAATTATTAAAAAGTCCAGAAACAACAGATGCTGGTGAGGTTGCAGAAGGAAAGGAACACTTTTACACTGTTGGTGGGAGTGTAAGTTAGTTCAACCATTGGGAAAATCAGTGTGGCTATTCCTCAAAGACCTACAGGCAGGAATACCGTTTGACCAGTAATCCCACTACTGGTTATATACCCAAAGGAATAGATATTATTCTATTATACCTGCACACACATGTTCATCACAGCACTATTCACAATAGCAAAGACATGTAATCAACCCAAATGCCCGTCAATGATAGATTGGATAAAGAAATGTGGTACATATACACCATGGAATTCTATGCAGCTAAAAAAAGGAACAAGATCATGCCCTTTGCAGGGACATGGATAGAGATGGAAACTGTTATCCTCAGTGAATTAATGCAGAAACAGAAAACCAGAAAAGCAGACATCGCATGTTCTCACTTATAAGTGGGAGCTGAACAATGAGAACGCATGGACACATGGCAGGGAACACCACATACTGGGGCCTTGGGGGTGGGCAGAAGGCCAGTATAAGGAAGAATAGCTAATGGATACTGGGCTTAAAACATAGGTGATGGGTTGATCTGTGTAGCCAACCACCATGGCACATGTTTACCTATGTAATAAACCTGCACATACTACACATGTACCCCAGAACTTAAAATAAAAGTTGAAGAAAAAAAAATAGTGAATGAGGGTGATTCTTCTCATTCAAAACAAAAAACAAATCCAATCTTAGCCTCGAGCTCAAAAAAAATCACAGTAAAACTTCACAACTGCTAAGCCATCAAACTGCTGTGCAGTATAGCAAGTAAGGATATTCAGCTTCTAGATCTGATGAAGAAAATCACAGAACTGGCCATAGTTAAGTCACAAGAGTGAATGAAGTTCATTTACACTGCTGGTTCAATGGCATATGAAATATTCAATGGTTTTCTGCAAAGAACCTGCCGAAGATTAGCACAACGAACAATCACAGGCTTTGAACACTGCATTTTCACAAGCTCTGAACATTTCCAAAAGGCTTTTTCTTCTCTACATGTATTTTAGCATCAGTTGTAACATTTCTTAGCAGATTTCACTTCAGGAAATTACAATTTTCTCTACTTTAAAAATATCTCTGCACATACTTGTTCCAAATGAACGTTTCATGAAAGCTCATTCTTTAGTAATCTCAAACTCAGCATTAACTCCTCAAAAAAACAACTAAGCAGTGTCAAAACATCTTGTCAATTGATCAAGAACCAAGGAAAATCACTCAAAATCATGTGCTGCATTTTTAAATTGACTATTGATGTTGTACCCAATGTCTTCCCCCACTCTTCACCCCAAAGCTAGTAGTCTTAAGCAAGTTTATTTTTCTCTAGACGCATTTCTTCAGCTGCTGCAATTGAATATGATTTAATTAACACACCATTGGTTAACTTGTTTGGCTAACAAATGAGCCACTCAGAAACTAGACTGCAGTCTCATTTTCATTTTTTTGTAAAGAAATTCTGCTACAATGACATATTTTATTTTAAATTTCCTAATTTTTATAACTGTTGCTTCCTGTGGGTTGGAAATATTGTGATTAGTGCTTAGTCTGATCATGTCAACATATAGTCTGTTAACACAGCTATAGTGTCACTGCATGATAAACATAATGTTTTGCCATCTGATTTATAAACAAAAGAATCAAAACTCCACTATGCCTCAAAAGTGTGACATCTGAAGTCCATTTCTCTCTTCTTTTTTTGTTTTAACATGATGGGTGTGCACTAGTAATTAAAAATAAAATACAATGTTATGGTACAACTATAAATGTGGCATTCCCAACAGTGTCAAATTTCAATAGCAGTACTGGAATGTTTAGCCCAACCAGTAGCAGTGAGAAGCTGTTGTCCCATGAAAGCAGCCATAGACAATGTTAAGTAATGAAGGAGCATAGCTGTGTTCTAACACAACTTTATTTATAGACACTAAGATTTGAATTTCATATGATTTTTTTTGTCACAAAATAGTATACTTCTTTTGATTTTTTTCAGTCAGTGCAAAATATAAAACCATTCTGAGCTCATGGACTTTAAAAAACAGCAGGCTTGATTTGGCCCATGAGCCATCATTTGCCAACCTTTGAATTAGATTATTGTATTGCCTTAAATGGTTTAGTTGTAGTTGTAGTTGGGGCTACTTGGAATCAGGGAAACAGACCAGACTTCTAACTTGTCCCCCGGTTTGAGAATCTGTTGCACATGTCACAGACGATGGGTGCTATAATGCAAGCAAGATCGTCAGTTGAGTGAGCATCTATATCCAGCATGCTGGGACAGGATAAAAGGACTGAGGGTAAAGGAGAGACAGGAATAAAGAATCTACCCTCAAGGAGCTTGCAGTCAAGTTGACAAGACTGGATTTCCACACAGGGACACTAAGAAGATGGGGCAATTCTGACATACACTTTTAACACTGTTTAAGATCTCTTGAATATAATCAGTATCCAGGAAATACTGGGTGAAGGAATCTGTGAGTAAATGATACAAAGTATGGCTGTTTCTGTACCAAATAGGAGCTGTGTATGGTTCCAACTGTTAGGCCCCTAAGTTGTGGGGTCTGACTGCCTGGATATAAATCTTGTCACTGCTATTTTCCATGTCTATGACCTTAGATAAATTATTTAATTTCTTTTAGCCTTAATTTCCTCATCTATAAAATGAGAGTGATAATAGTATCTATCTCATAAGCTTCTTGTAAGCATAAAATGAGATGCTGGATGTAAAGTACTTAGCTTAGTTTAAAGAGCTCAATAAATATTTGGTAACAGTGTGATTACTAGAGATAGGAAGATAAATGGGAGCCTGGGGAATTAGAGAAGGCTTCATGAAGGAGGTGAATCTTAAAAGAACATGTATAGGCCAGGCACGGTAGCACATGCCTATAATCCCACTACCTTGGGAGGCCAAGGTAGGAGAATCACCTGAGCCCAGGAGTTCAAGACCAGCCTAAGAAACATGGCAAAATCCCAACTCTACAAAAAATATAAAAATTAGTTGGGTGTGGTGGTGCATGCCTGTAGTCCTAGCTACTCATGGGAGGCTGAAGTCAGAGAATCACTTGAGCTTGGGAGGTCAAGGCTTCAGTGACCCCTGATGGTGCCACTGCACTCCAGCCTGAGGGAGAGAGCAAAACTTTGTCCCAAAAAACTAAACTAAACTAAACTAAACTAAACTAAACTAAACTAAACTAAACTACACTAAACTAAAAATATGTGTAGAGACAGTAGAAAGAAGAGTTCAGGCAGGGAAGCCAGGCATAAGCTTGGACACTTCATTTGTTGGGGAGTATTTGGGAGTCTTCAAGTTTCCTGGTGAAGCAGCTTTAAGGCCAGTGGTGAAAGGCTGAGGAATAAAGGCAGAGTTGGTTCATGTTGACCTTGCAGGTAACCAAAAGTGCAGTTAGGATCCCTGTTAGGTGCCTTGCCTGACTGAGGGCCCAGCCACAGCCATAAGCACATCAGTGGAGGGACCAAAGCCAAGAAAGCCACCAGGGTACTTTCAGGGGGCTTGCTAGATGTGGGTCACCCTTGTCACACCATCAGCAGTGGCAGCTAATATTTGTTAAGCATCTATAAGCAAGGCATTGTGCCAAGGAACGGGCATATATAAGACTTTTATGATTTCAAAGAGAATAATTCATTCTAGATAGTACAACAGAGCACATCACAACTCCACTGATACTTTCTGTTAATAGGAAGCATAGGTCTTGGGATCCTGGGATTCTGATCCCAGTACTGCCTAGTGGTGTGCCATTGTGTACATGGGCCTCTATGTCCATGTTACAAACAAATCAAATTTGATATTATAGTTTTCAAATTCTTTGACTGTAGAATCCTTTCCTCATGGAAAAGCTTAAGATATTTTAAAGATAAAAGCAGTAAGTTGAATGGAGATAAACAGCAGAGTCCTGTCCCCTCAGCTCAGCCCGACAGGTGCCAAGGAACACCGTTTGAAAAATACTGGAATAGAGCTAAGCAGTGCCAGTCTGTTCCAGCTTGAGGACTCTGTGGAGGTAGATGTTGCTGTGAACCAAGGAGGTTCTATGAAAGATAAGACATGCTCCCTGAGAGAGATTAAAAAAAAACTCCAGGAGTGTTTTGCTGGGGGTGGACATTGAAGGATGGGTAGATTTAAAGAGATTGAGGGGAGAATGAAACCTACTTCAGAGGACTTACCACTAACCGGAGATGTGGAAATGCACCCAGGGATAGGCAAAGAGATCATTTTAAGTAGAGCACGTGAGTTTTGAAGGGGAGATGGAGTCAGAAATAGGAGACAGGACAGACTATGAAGACCCAGATAGAGAAAGGTATCCCGCTGCTCGGGCCTCTGGTGCCCACCCGCATCAGTGGGGTCTGTGACACAAGAACAAGAGAACTATTGATGAGTCTGTGTCACATCCCACCCTGGCTATGGCTCACAGTCATCAAGCTTCCCTGACACCTGTCACATCCCTTGTAAGTTCATCAAGTGCCACATTCCTAAGCTCTGTTGTCACAAAGTCCTGTAAGGGAAAGAGGGAAATAGGTGGGGTCCAAAGGACAAAGACTTAATACCCAAGACAACTGTGGCCAGATTTTCCAAACAGTAGCTAGTGTGAACCTAAGGAGAAACAGAACTATTGCCACAGGGAAATCTGAGAGGCTTAGCAATGTCAGGTAGATCTCCTAATTTAGGGGGAGCTAAAAGCTTTTAAACTACCATCACGTCCTTAATCCTAAAACACCATTAATCCCCTCTAATACTTCTGCATTCTTATGAGCATGTGGCTGGCAACAGCTATTATCTTCATTAAACTGGGAAGTAGAGGCCAAGGAAGAATCAGTCATGATGTCTAATACAACAAGAAACGTGAGATGGGGACTTGAAATCTGAGGAGACATTCAGTAAAGAGAGGAGTGGACAGAAGACAAGGACAAAGGACTGGAAATGAAGAAAAGACAAACTCCAGCTGAGGTTTCCATCTCAGCTGGGAAGCCTTCCCTAATCCCCCTCTGAGAGCACAGTGCCTTGCTCTGAGCTGGAAATGTCCTCTTGCAGCATCTCTCATACTGTTGGGTAACCATTTACCTATTTCCTTTTTTGGACTGAAAGGTCCACAGAGTCATGGAGCCTGTTTGTCTTGTTCATGGTGTGTCCCCAGAGCCTAATATTTATAGGATAAAGGAAACCAGAGAGCCTGGGACAGGGAAGGAAATGAGACTCGGAAGCACACAGTTAAACATAAATAAACCAGCTGCCCAGGATCAAGGAGGCCTCTGGTTGAGGCTAGAGAGAAAACTTCACCTCCTTCAGGCCATTATCAAACGTCACCTTCTCAGAGGGGCCTTCCTCGGTCACCTGTCCAGTTACAAATCACATCCTGTCCCTGCCCCCCATTCCACCCACCATCCCAGCACTTCTTGTCCCCTCCCCTGTTTGTTTCTCACCATGGCACTTGGCACTGACGTACACACTTGTTACTTCTTTGCTTATTGTATGTCTCCCCAGCCTAGAATGTAAAAGCTGTATGAGGGCAGGATTTCACTGCTGCCACCTTCATCTCTAGAAGAGTGTCTGATACATAGCAGGTTATCCATAAACATTTGTTAAATGAACAAACCATAGAACGCATGACCCTTTCTAACCCAAGGTCTATGGTAGTCCTCCAAACTTCTGCAATGTAAACACTTCCTCCAGGATTTCTTTCCTGTATCTCCCACTCCTAAAGACCCAGGGGAAATACCAAACCCTTATTCTCTACTTGGTCTCTTTCCAACCCTCCATTCCTCCTCTTTGCTCTCAATAACCTCCATTCTTTGCCCTCTCACTTCTCTCTCTCATTATATTGGTTCATAGAAAGATTCAAAATGGCCAATTTGACACCAGCCCATGTGTATTCATACAAGAGCCTGCCTTTAACTGAGGCCCCAGGAACACAATGCAAGAAGGCGAAGGAAACCCCCAGTCCTAGATGGTTAGAGAGGAACCCAGACCTTCCAGAAATCCATGAACAAATTCTTCTTTTCCACAAGGCGCCACTTCTTGGATCAAGGAATTCCCCTAAATTATGCCCTGTTGTGTAAACAAAACTTCCTCTGTTTTTCTCTTAATCTTATTTATCTCAAGCCTTAAAAAGATGGGGACTTCCTTATTCTAGTATTTTAGGTAATTGTGAGTATAACTATATTCATATAATACAGGCCTTTCTTGATCTTACAGTCTTCCACTTAACTCTTCTCTGCTGTCATTCTCTCTAAATGAAGAGACTTACTTTTACCACTCAATCCTATCAACAAGCATTTACCCACCATGCCAGAGCACCTACCATGCCAGGCACTGTCCTAGGCACTGAGGCTACAAGATGCTTACTTTGTAGTGGGGGAAAAAGATAATAAATGGACAAACATATACTGATTAAGGTGACAGTAGTAAGTGCCAAGGAGAAAAACAAGGCAGAGTAGTAGAATGGAGAGTTAGAAAATGACACGTGGGAAAAGTTTGCTATTTACAGGATGACCAGGAATTTTTGTGATAAGGTGACACTTGAGTAGATCCTTGAATTAGATGAAGAATTCAACCATGTGACTGAGGGAACAGTATTTCTGAAGGTAGAAACAGCAAGTACAGAGGTATTGAAGTAAGAGATTCTAATATCACGACCGTCTAGTTACCTTTTTCAAATGTTTCAAAATTACTTATTACTTAAGGGTTTTGGAGGCCAAAACTGTGTCCAGTATTTTAGAAGCCAGTCCACTGAAGACTTTTATAATGATAATAATAAAAATAATCATAGTTTACATTCATTGAGGGCTTACTATGTGCCAGTCACTCTGTAGGCTCATCCAGCTCATAAGAACCGGAGCCAACATTCAAACCTAGACAGTCTGGCTCTAGAGCCAGGGTAGCTAAGAGTGTTTTTGTTTCATTTGCAGTACACATTTCAGTGGCATCCATCATTTGGTTCTGCTTTTTAAGTTATTCACCCTAAGGCATTTCCCAGGGCATGCTATATGTTAAGAGCTGAGCCGTGAGCTAGAAAAACAAAGGTGAATACACCACCAATGGAGCCCTTAGGAAGGCCACCGTTCTGCGTGGAGGCAAGGCAAGCCAGGAGAGCAGCACAGAGGATGAGTGCTGCACAGGAGGTGGTAACACAGTGCAGGCAGACACAGCCAAGAGGCTGGCAGACAGATGTACACGCTAAGGCATGTGCTCAACAGGCAGCACAGTGATTCCTGGGCCCCCCCTTCCTGGGTCAGAGCCCATTGTTCCATATGGAGAATCTGGGTGGGTTTCAGCAATAATAATAATTATTATTACTATTATAAATGCTACTACATATCAAGTAACCATATGGGAAGCACCATGCTAAGACATCTACATACAGAAAAATAATATTGAAGGCAGCTAACCTGTCTTGAGTACCTACTATGTGCTGGCAGAGTTCTCAGCTCTGTTGTCATGAAAACTCCATGCTGTGACAGAGATAAGAGGTCCTGTAAAGGCTAGTATCTTGTATGTTCACAATCTAAAGATGGGCATTTACTGAATAATAGAAAGAAAAAAGGTGGATATCAGTTTTATTGAAATAAGTCTACAGTAAAAATACTGGCTGCTGATCTGGTATTAGAGACTGGCCCACCCATACCAGGAGGCACAGGACTGGTTATTGCTGAAAATGAAAGCGTTAACAAGTGAGTGACTGAATTACAGATGACTCAGCATATACAGATCGTAGAGCAGGTTAGCATCTGCTTTAGCACACAGTGTTTAGTATACAAGCGTTGCAGTGTCTGTCAGCCTCCCTTCTCACTTTTTCTCCCCTGTCCTCCCTTCCCTCTTCTCCTGGGACAGGAAGGGTTTTGGCCTCCAAAACCCTTAAGAAAGAAGTAAGTTTGAAATGTTAGAAAAAGGTAACTAGAAGGTGATGACAAGGAATCTCTTACTTCAAGGCCTCTGTACTTTTCAAAGGCAGGTGAAGCTGCTGATTCTGACGCTTCACGAAGCTAATGATTTATTCATTTTCTGCCTCAAAATGAGTCCTTTGAGTTTGATGACAGTTTGCAAAACCAGGAATGGAAACCAGTTCTTCTGACCCCAGATTCAGCTTCTCTTCCTGACAGTGCAGTTTCATGTGCTTCACACTATATTTCTCACTAAATATATTATTTTGCATCTGCTCACATTTGAAATTCATATCACTTCCCTGCCCATTATGGACTAAAGAGAGATGTTCACCTTAAATCACCACTGAACAAATAATGAAAATGATCTTCCCCTGCTTCCCTGTCTTTTTCCCACCCGATTCGTAGTCCTTCAATTGTGGAAATTGCCCACCTCCTCTTCTGCAAGGTGACTTGCTCTCCAAGAAGCATTTGACGAGAGCCTTACCCATGATGCTAGGTGGCCATGGGAATGTATTATGAAAGGCCAGGTTATAGCAAAGGTGAGAGTGTAGCTTTAAACAAATTCTATAAAATGTTAAACTCTCTGTAGTCCACATCCTCAAGACTTAAATTAACAGTGCAAATCTTTTTAGCCTCACAAAGTTCCTTCATTGTTCCTCAAATAGGGAAGTTCTGGGAGCATCTCACCACTGTGGATGGCTAATGTATTAAATCATAAGAGCAATTAATCTCAGTTCATAAAGTACTTGAGCTCCTGACACAACCTATAAATGGAGGCCTAAATAACCTCAGGAATGTGCCCAAGGAGGTCAGGACCGCTGATGCTCAGTGAGTTTCCAGAAAGGAGATAACAGCCAGGCCACCTTGGAAGGGAAGGGGAGCAACATACTGCCTGCATAACCCCCTGTGCCAGGTACTAGGCTAGGCACTCACATACTCGAGCTCATTTGATTTCTACAACAATCTGAACAGAACTGGGATTCTCATGCAGATCAGTCTCACTTCATACTCATCTTCTCTCTGTCCTGGGCTGGATCCGTAAACGCGACAAGAGGAAAATGTAGAACACAGACTCTTGGGACAAGTATACATGTCATAGGCTTGCTTGTATTAGGAAATTTGAATTCTGACTATAGTTTTGCTATTAACTTCTGTGTGACCCTGCATAACCTTGCAAAAATCACACTCTCTCTCCTGAGATAATTTTTCCCTTTTCAAAGGCAGGAAAGCTCTGGGTACTTGAAACAGTACAATGGAGCCTGAGAGGTTTGAGATGACAGGGAACCTCCTTGCACTCGCCTTCAACAGCCCATCGCCTCATGGCACAGAGATGGGCTCCAGAACACCCTGCAGAGGGGCCTCCCAGCTTCTTCTCTTGCATACAGCAGGAGCAGCCCAGGTAACATGTCACAACAAAATCCTGCCTGGGTCTCTCCCTTTGCTGCCACGTTTTCTCCCCTATCTTCTCCTAAGCCCTGAACTGTGCCATCCTCCCCTCCTTTCTTCTCCTGGGACAAGAAGGCGCTGCTAATTCTGATGCTGTGCAGAGCTAATCATTTTTTTCCTGCGGGGTGACTGGGGCCATGTGGAGCATCTGTGACCACAATAAAGAGATTGAAGATTAAAGGAGGATGATTAGGCAGAAATCCCACGGCAATGTGGTGTGGTAATTGAGCCAAGTCATGACTCAGGCATGTAGAAGGGTGTGAAGCTGCTGTGGTGTAAGAATTAGGGGCAAGAGCAGCAGAAGAGAGAGCGCTTGTCTGGGCTAGTCCTACTGTGCAAGAAGAATTGATCATGATGAAGTTTTGCTTTTATTCCAGCCTGGCCACAGCTTTGCCACAATCTCTTCCCAGAATCCTTTTGACTGTTAACAGTTCTGTCTTCCTCACTAAGCATTTGTCAAGAAGATAAATGAATAAGTGAATGAATGAACCAGGTAACCAGTAAAGAAAACTCTTACTTGACTTCCAACCCCTCAATCCTATCTTCTTGTTTCTTGACTATGCTGAGAGTTTGCTAGGTGGATAAGACAAGTAGATGTATTACGCAAGCATCGACTACCCCCACTTATGGGACCAGGCAATATATCACAGAGGACTGGGGGTACCACCTTTCCCCAGTCCCAGGTAATCTCCACCAAAGCCCCTACACCATCCCCTAGTAGCCTCTAATACTCTTGTTGTGTTTTGCTGGCAAAG
Source organism: Alouatta palliata (assembly GCA_004027835.1). Lineage (NCBI taxonomy): Eukaryota > Metazoa > Chordata > Mammalia > Primates > Atelidae > Alouatta > Alouatta palliata. The sequence goes on along the minus strand of PVKV010023120.1, from coordinate 7,562 downwards.
ACCTAAGAAGGATTACTTTCCTGACTCAATCTTTCATGAAATCTCTGTGGCATTACCTGATTTTCTCTCCCTGCTCTCTCAGGACCTGGATCTGGCATCCTACTATGCCTGACAGCTAATGGAATAAGACACAGGCATGAGCTTCTTGGGGACAGTCAGCCATCTGCTCCTCTGGGGAGCCTTTGAATTGACACCTACAAATAACGGGCTGGGCACTGACCCACCTGGGTCAGAAGCAGGGCAAGATGACCTCCAGAAGCCCTGATGAATCTGCTTCTGACCAATCACTGCTTTCAACTTGCCTGCTGCTACCTGTACACATGACAAGTATCACGGATGCATTCAGCTTCCCTGCTGAGTTAGAGCTGGGGCTCCTAGGCTGTGCCTCAGGTCCCACCTCTCAGTTTGGCCTGGAAGTCTTAGCATCCAGATATTTTTGGAGAAACTAAAGCAGTTCCTCTGTTATTTCTGCATATAAACTCTTCGAGACATCAGCAGCCATCTCCCAAACCTCCTGAAATTATCACAGCTCACCACTGGCTCATCTACCAACACCATCTTCCTGCCCTATACTCTGTAAGGCCCTAGAATTTTCACACTTCATTCTTTTCATTTCCAAGAGCCAACAAATTGCAAAGAAGTTCTAAATCCCAAATGAATACTGCCCAGGGGGCACAGACTGGCAGAGGTGAAACATCATCCAGTTCAGCCACCCACTGGAGTCCCAGCACTATGGCAGGGCTCATGGGAGAATCAGGAGGAGAAATCAAGGCCTTTTCCCTCAGAGAATCTGTCATCTAATTCAGAGGCAAGAATTACAAATAGGTAACAACAGAAAGTGCTAAAGAGCCACATCGAATAAGAGCCTAGTTGTATGTTTTAGAATCTCAGTCTACCACAGGCATCAGAGGTAGAGAGAGCTACTCAATCTCACATTTAAAGAACACCTACCTTGATAACAACAAAGACAGCTTATAGGAGACAGAGAGAGGAAGGAGGAGAAATCTGTCTTTCATAGTGAGACAGAAAAATATGGTCTAGAGGCAGGGAACGTAAGGCCGATTCACACTTCAGCTATGAGAGGAAATATCCTCTCCGTAGGGCATACATCAAGCAAATAACTTTGTAACTTTACTTCATCCTCTTTATTTACATAGTGCATATCCCAATAGAAGATATTGAACTCCCAAAAATTCCGTAACGGGACCTTTGAGCCCCTATGCTCAGGCCTGCTCCCACACTGTGAAGTCTACTTTGATTTCAATAAATCCCTTCTTTCCTTCCTTGCTTTGTTTATGCATTTTGTCCAGTTCTTTGTTCAAGATACCAAGAACCTGGACACCCTCCACTGTTAACAACAGAGCTCCAGTCCAGTGAGATAGGCAGGCAGAGACCCAGCCATCTATAAGAATACAAAATAGAACATTATAAACACCATGAGAGGACTGCAGGGGAGGGGGAAGAGAGAGAGTCTGACTAGGAAGACTCAGAAATGTTTTCATAGGAATGGTAAATATTTAAATGTGTTTACATGGCTAGAATTTTGAGAGAAGATAGGGAGAACGGGATCCAGGAAGAAGAAGTCAAGTGAATAAAACAGAAACAAGAGAAACTGGAGGATTGACTTAGAGAACATCAAGAAATCCAGTATGGTTGGAAAGAAGTAAGAATACATCACCAAAAAAATCTGCTTGCCATGGAAGGCCTTGAATAACAAGATAAAGTTTTGGGACTTGATTCTTATGTAAGATTATAACCCTTTATTCTTAAAGGACATGATAATCCTTCTTGAGAAGAGATAATTCCTCTGAGAATAGTGTGGAAAATAAATTAGGAAGGAAGATTGGAGGCAGGAATCTTGATAGTTGACAGTTACACAAAAGTCCAAGCAAATAGTAACCAGGATCTCTCCTGGAGATAGCAGGAATAAAGATGAGGAGGGGAGAGAGACATGGAACAAGTTTGTACAGAATCTCAGAGCACAAGAGACCTCTGGAGGCACAGACTTGCAGAGGCGGAAGTCATCCAGTTCATCCAGCTGTCACTTCAGACTCCTTCCTCGTTTTATAAAGGGGGAAACAAAGTCACAAAATGGAAGTGACTTTCCCAAGTTCACAGTGAAAGTGCATTCAGGGCCTTGAAGAGAAGCCAGGGCTTCCAAGTCTCAATTCAAGGGCTCTCTTGTGCGCCAGGGAGAGGAAAGGCCAGGAAGGGCTGCAAGGAAAATCAGAAGACCTGACTGGTCTCAAAAGGGGAACCAGCAAATGCCTGAACTTTGGCTTCCACATACCATCTTCCCTAAATTCACCTCTTCCCGTCCTGATAGAATTGACCAGGGGAGGGGAGCAGTGAGAGAACTGAAAACACTGATGGTACCCCAAAGGAATTATAAGAATGCCTAAAATACAATGGGAACATCACAGATTACAAAGCTATTTACCTATCTTCCCTACCCCACTTCCTCCACTCCCACTTTAACTCAGGACATATGCATGCCTTTAGTCAACAGACCTTCATCAAGTGCCTACGACTGTGGGTTTTCTGGTAGCTGCTGGGTCCTAAGGTTGCACAAGACCCCTGGGAGGTACAGAGCCACAGTTCAACTCCACAACCCTTGCCTTTGCCCAGCTGCATCTCGGCCGGGCAGGTTTAGCCTGTTGGCATCCTCGAGTCAAGCCTTTTAAACCAAACAGCCTGCTCTAGAAATTTTCTCAAAAACAACTCAAAACAGTTTGATTATTCTTTCAAAAATTAAACATAGAGCTACCATGTGACCCAGCAACTCTACCTTCGGTTGCAGAGGACTGAAACCAGTTGCAGAGGCCTAGTTGCAGAGGACTGAAAACACATCCACACAAAAATTAGTTCATGAGTGTTCACAGCAGCACGATTCAAATAGCCAAAAGGAGGAAACATCCCAAATGGCCACCAATGGATGAATGCATAAGCAAAATGTGGTACACTGTTGATCCATATAATGGACCGTTATTCAGACTTAAAGGGAAAGAAGTGCTAAAACCTGCCTCAACATACACGAACCTTAAAAACATTGTGTTGTGTGAAATAAGCTAGTCCAAAAAAAAAAAAGGCCACATATTGTATGATTCCACTTGCATTAAATATCTAGAATAGGCAAATCCATAGAGACAGAAAGCAGATTAGTGGCTGCCAGGGGCTGGAAGAGGACAGAATGGCAGATGACTGCTAATGGACACAGAATTTCTTTCAGAAGGATCTTGGCAATAGGTGAACAATACTAGATAACATTGAATTGTACACTTTAAATGAGTGAATTGTATGGTGTGTGAATTATATCTCATTAAAGCTCTTAACTAAAAGAAAAAGAAGAAACTCAGAAACCTGACTGGAATGATTCAAATTCTGCCATGGTCGGCCACTTTGAAGACATCGGTTTTGACTTGTTAACCATGTGCTAGGAATTACCTAAAATTCCATGGGCTGTGTTAACAGTGATTTCTGACACTTTCTAGCTCATTTCATTGTGGAGAAGATATGATCTGTGATGTTGGGGAAGGGAGCGATGGTGGCTCTTGTATCCAAAAAACAAAAGCCTACAGTAGAAGAAAAGACTGGCTGCAAGCTGGGAAGGAGGAGCACAGCTCCAGACTGAAACCTGCACACTCAATCCCCAGGAAACCTAAGCTTCTTTCCTTTGGCTCAGAACACATTTTCTGACAAAGTAAAAATATCGCTGATATCAGAGTTACCTTCAGAAACCACTGACTCCCACAGATGTTATTAAAAAGGAAAGGGCTTATAATTAACAGGACAGTAATTCACCTGCAAAAAAAAATTTCAAATAGAAACTTCTTTGTGCAGATGATAATAAATGACCTTTCAATATCAAGAGATCTCAAAGGGTTTTATGTCTATTAATTAGTCGTGCTCCTCTCCAGGGTAAGGTGTTCCTTTATCCTATCTGCAGTTTATCCACCTGCTTAATGCCAAAGGGCTAAGCAGGAAAAAGTGCCTGCCCCAGCGTTAAACAGAGATCTTCCCTTGTAATACAACAGCCATCCTCTGGATCCTGTAGGATTCATCTCAATAGACACCCAACATCTCAAAAGAAGGAAAGAGGAAGTCCATGATAATTATCCTTAATGATTTGGCCAAAATATGACAAGGAGACTCCCTGAAAACTCCATTAGCTCAAAATAGCACCTGTCACACCCAATAGGCACATCTGTATCCCAAGGAAAATGGACAGCAAAGGCTTACAACAGGATCAAGAACTGCAGGGAACAGGCAACAAGTGGAACTTCTTCAGTCTCATGCTAAACCAGTGCCTGAGCTGTCAATTGTAAAGAGAGAAGGGTATTTTTTTTTCTCTGTAGGCTTTCTTTCTGTAAATAGAAGCGTCCGTCTTATCTCCCCAAATAGATGACAAGATCCATTAGTATTGGAGCCACCTAAGTTCTGGACAAGCATAGGAAAATAATATATGTTTGATTGGTTAAGGGTCAGGAGATTCTCATTTCAAGGTCAGATTCCTTCACAGCATGTCATAAGGAAGTTACTTGGGTCTTACTCACTTCAGTCTATGTGGAAAGTTACTTCTCTCATTGGTGAGGGATAACCACCAGTCCTGTTCTAAAACAGGCAACATAACATAGGGGTTGCAAACAAGGGCTTTGGAATCAGGAAGACATGGGTTCAAACCTCAGCTCAACCAGAAGCAGGCTGTGTGTCCTTGAGCGAGTTATTTATTCTTCTCTGAGCCCCAGTGTCCTTGTTTGAAAAAATGAAAATAATATTCTCCGCCTCATGGAGTTGTTGTGGGAATTAAACAAGATAAGAAGTTCCTTGTAGATTTGGAATATTGGACTTTGTCAGGTGCACAGGATGCAGCTGGAGGCCATTATCCTAAGCAAATTAACACAGGAGCAGAAAACCAAATATCACATATTCTCACTTACAAGTGGGAGCTAAACTTTGGGTACTCAGGGACATAATGATGACAGCAATAGACACTGGGGACGACTAGAAGGGGGAAGCAGGGGAGGAAAGGCTGAAAAACTATTGGGTACTATTCTCACTATCTGGGCAGTGGGATCATTCATATCCCAAAGCTCAACACCAAGTAGTACGCCCACGTGATAAACCTTCACATATACCCATGGAATAGGCAATAAAAATTAAATTATTTTTAAGGAGATAATATATATATATAACATGCTTAATACAGAGCGTAGCACATATTAAGACTTCAATAAATTGTAGCTTAAAAACATCTTTGAGATGTCTTTGAGACCAAAGGTCACACTACAACATGACTGCGTTTAAAGCAGCAAAACACACTGAAAAATAATTTTTAAGAATAGGGTACATCCTCATGCAACTTATAAATGTTAATGAGAAACAGAACACCCATAATTGCCTCTCCCATTTTCCACAGAGAAAGACGGAGAAGCACAAAGTTCTGAGGCCTTTATCGAATTTCTGAATAGAGCCATGCTTAAATATTACCCATAAAGCCACCGCCAACCTTAAGAAAGATTGGCATCAGAGAATCTCAGAATGCCAATGCCAAAAGAAAGCTCCAACCCTCTCCTTTTGTAGATAAAGAAACAAAAGTCACATTTGATGCTTCCTTCAAATGTGTTTTATTTCTAGCCCCTGTGGCTTCCCCATTCTTCCCTCTAGTCAACCCCTCTCTACCCTATCAACGACAGTAATACCTGTGAAGCAATTTGAACCACAGAGAAGGATCTTGTGTATCTCAGTGAGATTGAACTTTCAATCCCAGTGACACTGAAAGTTTTTAAGGACAAAGACTACATTTTATCTCAATGCCCACAAAAGGGTGCCCTCTGTATGCTCACAAATACTAATTGATTAACTGACTGGCTGATCAATATAGTTCTCTGCCCATTCTGTCGGAATGTATTAAGTGTTAAATGAATGCACACATAGCAGATCCTACACTTAAGAACATAATCTTTCTCTCGCTGCAGCATCAGACAAAGAGAATTGCCCATCTAACCAAAAGAAACAGTTGCTAGGGAGCCATGGAACATGCCAAGAGAAAGGGGGACACAGCACTGTTGTTCTGTGTCATGACAGCTATTGTCTTCACCCCCTGCCCGTCTCACCCCCACTCCTCTTGTCTGCCTCTGGGGACAACCAAATCTTCTCCAGGTCTTTTATTCTAACAGGTGAGAAGAGACATAAGAGCACTAAGTAGAGACGCAAAAGTAGAAAGAAAACCTTAATGTGACCCAACTTTCAGAATTTATGGAAGTCCTGACCCGTGCTAGGAGACCCCAAACAGCCAAGGATGCTAGCTGGAGGGAGGATAAGACAGCAAAAGGCAGAGAGCCTGGGAAATGCCAATAGAAGTACTGGATCTTAGACCCATGAGTCGCCCTTTAGAAGTTACATTCCTTCAGTGTATCACAGTTCTCCTAGTTATCTAGACTTAAAGAATCTCAACTAATGTTCCCACCTTCCCTGCCCCTCATCTAATCTGTCCCCAAGCCCCATCCCTTTATTTCTGCTATTATCCATCTACCTTCCTATAGTTTTGAACTACTGCATCCAGGTCAAAGCCCTTGTCACTTCTCACCCGGGCCGTATAATAGACTCCTAGCTGATCTCACTGCCTAGTACCCCTCTTTCAAATTCATCTTGTACACCACAGTTTAGGGGGACCAACTCAGTCCAGATTGCCCAGAACTATCCCACTGAAAGTCTCATATCCTGGGAAACTCCTTAGTCCCAGACAAACTGAGACATCTGATCACCTACAACAGATTCTCTGAACAATGCTTTGATTATGTCGTTTTTCCTAACCAAAACCCTTCTTCTCCTTTCTCATTAAAATACCGTAAAGTAGGCCCCATATCTGCCTCAGAGAATGTCTCAGAAAGCATACTGGGCTAGAGTGAGGAAACAAATATACCAGACCTGGCTTTACTCATAGTGGCGAAACCCTCGGCAAATACACTCAATCTAGCTGAATCGCAGTTTCCCCATCTATAAAATTAAGACGCTAAGACTAGATTTCCCTTTCAGTTCCAAAATTTTCTAAGTCTACTCTTCTAAATCCCTCTGCTCAAGCCAGACTTACCAGCTCACTCGAATCCAAACACAAAATATAAACTCTCGCCTTAGTACCTTTGATTTTTCCCTTCTCCCCACTCAGAATTTCTTTGCCCACCTGAATCCTTTCAGGAATGACATGAAACTCACCTTCTAAGGGATATCCAGGCCCAGCCATGAGGACACCACAGGCACCTAGGTTTCTAATACTCAGCACTTAGTATGTACTATCCCTGGAGTTCAACATATTTTTCTATGTGAAGCTTCTTTATTCCAGCTGAACTAAAATCTTTCTGCACTGTTGTGATTCTCTTGCAGAATCCTGAATACATACTAAGTAATAGCAAGTGTTAGGCCAGGCGCAGTGGCTCACGCCTGTAATCCCAACACTTTGGGAGGCCGAGGCGGGTGGATCACGAGGTCAAGAGATCGAGACCATCCTGGTCAACATGGTGAAACCCCGTCTCTACTAAAAATACAAAAATTAGCTGGGCATGGTG
>PVKV010023119.1:0-34022 GCA_004027835.1 Alouatta palliata | reverse complement strand
CTTTCCTTTCCTTTCCTTTCCTTTCCTTTCCTTTCCTTTCCTTTCCTTTCCTTTCCTTTCCTTTCCTTTCCTTTCCTTTCCTTTCCTTTCCTTTCCTTTCCTTTCCTTTCCTTTCCTTTCCTTTCCTTTCCTTTCCTTTCCTTTCCTTTCCTTTCCTTTCCTTTCCTTTCCTTTTCTTTCTTTCCAGGGTTTCGTTCTGTTGCCCAGGCTGGAGTGCAATGGCACAATCTCGGCTTGCTGCAACCTCTGCATCCCAGGTTCAGGCAATTCTCCTGTCTCAACTTCCCAAGTAGCTGGGATTACAGGCACATGCCATTACACCCAGCAAAGTTTTTGTATCTTTAGTAGAGACAGGGTTTCACCATGTTGGCCAAGCTCATCTCAAACTCCTATTTGTTGCATACCTCCAATACCTTAGTCTAAATGTGACTGTATCTGAATTCATCATCTACTACTTGTTTTAGTAAATTGCATCATCATCTACCTAGGCTTCTAATAATGCAACCTGAGAATAATCTTACCATCTTTCCTTTTCCTCTCTGCCTTTCCATTCTCCACTTTTTGTCAATGATCTTCTTGTGTTTCGTGACCAGGTTGATCATTTAAAAAAATCTGATCATTATGTGCCCATATTTAAAACTTTTAATTGATCCTCATCTTCTAGAGAATAAAGATTTATTCCTTTATCATAATTTACAAGATGTGTCATGATTTGGCCCCTATGTGATTCTAAAGCATCATTTTTTTTGTAATTTCTCACTCCTTCTGTATAGTCTACTACTAACAAATTATACATACTTCTCTGGAAATAGTGTGCTGACTTAGATTTGTTGTACAATTCCTTCCCACATTTCTCCATATAGAAAATTCCAGCACACTCTCACACCAACAATTTCCTCTTGGAGATTTTGAGTAAGGCTATGTGCCCTGCTTCAGACTTCTCATGGCATCTGTATAGACTTTTTGCATAACATATGCCATATTTTTCTGAAATTATTTGTTTATGTGTCAGTTTTCTCTCACGGGCAATGTACTCCAAGAGAGTTAGATTTTTATCTTTACAGCTTTGTTTTTTGTATATTATAGGCCTTCAGTAAATATTTTTTTAAATAATTTATTTATTTTAGTTTAGGTGCATACTATATCTGGCATTTCTCCCCATGTTATCCCTCCCCACACTCCCCTCCCTCCCAACCCCCCATTGTCTCTTCTCTACCCTCCCCAACTGTCCCCTGTGAGATGCTCCTTTCCCTGAATCCACGTGTTCTCATTGTTCAACACCCACCTATGAGTTAGAACATATGGTGCTTGGCTTTCTGTTTTTGGGTCAGTTTGCTGAGAATGATGGTTTCCAGATTCATCCAAGTCCCTACAAAGGACACGAACTCATCGTTTTTTATGGCTGCATAGTATTCCATGGTGTATACGTACCACATTTTCTTTGTCCAGTCTATCATTGATGGGCATTTGGGTTGGTTCCAGGTCTTTGCTATTGTACACAGAGCTGCAATGAACATATATGTGCATGTATCTTTATAGTAGAACGATTTATAGTTCTTTGGGTATATACCCAATAGTGAGATTGCTGGGTCAAATGGAGTTTCTATTCTAGATGCTTGAGAAATCGCCACACCGTCTTCCACAATGGTTGAACTAATTTACACTCCCACCAACTGTGTAAGAGTGTTCCTATTTCTCCATATTCTCTCCAGTATCTGTTGTCTCCTGATTTTTTAATGATTGCCATTCTAACTGGAGTGAGATGACATCTCAGTGTGGTTTTGATTTGCATTTCTCTAATAACCAGTGATGATGAGTATTTTTTCATATGTTTGTTGGCCTCATATATGTCCTCTTTTGAAAAGAGTCTGTTGATATCCTTCACCCACTTTTGAATGGGGTTGTTTGTTTTTTTCTTGTATATCTGTTTTAATTCTTTGTAGATTCTGGATATTAGCCCTTTGTCAGATGGGTAGATAGCAAAAATTTTTTTGGCAGTCTGTGTCTTTTGATTGTGGCGTTTAGGCCATTTACATCCAATGTTAATACTGTTATGTGTGAATTTGATCCTGCCATTTTGTTACTGGCTGGTTTTCTTTCTCATTAGTTCACTCATTTTCTTCATTGCATTTTTGGTCTTTGCCAACTGGTTTGCTTTTGCAGTGACTGGTACTTGTTCCTTTCCATGCTTAGCGTTTCTTTCAGGAGCTCTTGTAGGGCAGGGCTGGTGGTGACAAAATCTCTCAATAATCGCTTGTCCATAAAGGATTTTATTTGTCCTTCACTTATGAAGCTTAGTTTGGCTGGATATGAGATTCTGGGTTGAAAGTTATTTTCTTTAAGGATGTTGAGTATCGGCCCCCACTCTATTCTGGCTTGTAGGCTTTCTGCCGAGAGATCTGCTGTGAGTCTGACTGGCTTCCCTCTGTGGGTGACCTGACCTTTCTTTGTGGCCACCCTTAGCAATTTTTCCTTCATTTTGACCCTGGTGAATTTGATGATTATGTGCCTTGGGGTTGCTCTTCTTGAGGAATATCTTTGTGAAGTTCTCTGTATTTCTTGAATTTGAAATTTGGACTGCCTTGCTAGGCTTGGGAAGTTCTCCTGGATAATATCCTGGAGTGTGTTTTCCAGCTTGGATTCATTCTCCCCGTCATATTCAGGTACACCAATCAAGCATAGGTTAGGTTTTTTCACATAATCCCATATTTCTTGGAGGCTTTGTTCATTTCTTTTCACTCTTTTTTCGTCTTGTATTGCCTTCTCTTTTTATTTCATTGAGTTGATCTTTAATCTCTAATATCCTTTCTTCTGCTTGATTGATTTGGCTATTAAAACTTGTATTTGCTTCACATAGTTCTCGTGCTGTGTTCTTCCACTCCATCAAGTCGTTTATGTTCTTCTCTAAGCTGGTTATTCTAGTTAGCATTTCGTTTAACCTTTTTCCAAGGTTTTGGTTTTTTCGCATTGAGTTTGAACGTGTTCCTTTAGCTCTGAGAAGTTTGTTATTATCCACCTTCTGAATCCTGTTTCCGTCAATTCTTCACACTCCTTCTCGGTCAAGTTGTGATCCTGTGTTGTTGAGGAGTTGTGATCCCTTGAAGGAGAAGAGGTGTTCTGGTCTTTGGTGGTTTCACCTTTTTTGTGCTGGTTTTTTCCCATCTTTGTGGATTTACCTGGCTGCGATGTCAGATTGCTGCTTGAAGAGGTCGCTTGTCTGCCTGTGGGGGCGCTACGGGGTTTCTAAGGACCTCTTCAGGTTGCTAGGAAAGCTTCCTGTGTCTTTTTGGTTTATGCTGGGAGATTAGGCCCGCCTCTCTTCCACTGACCTGTAGGCACTGCTGGTTTGTCGAGAACGCCGTCCCGTTGCTACGTAGGCTTCCTGTGTTTTTTGTTAAAACATGTAGCACAGTCCCACCCCTCTGGTGGTGGGTTGTGCCCTTCCTCCACTGGGCTGGATCATTCAGGGTTCCTCTCAGACCATAGCACTGGCTACGCAACCCACTAGAGTCAGAGCTTCAGCTCTTTGGGTTTTGTAGGGGAGGTTAGGGACCCACCCAGCCACACCCGGCAGTCTCCCCTTTTCAGCTTTCTCTCTGTCCGGTCATGGGGTAGAGGCTGCCCAGCTGCTCCCGCTTACAGCTCCCTCTCTCTCTCTGAGCGGGGAGAGGGGGCGATAGCTCAGTCTGCAGACTCTTATTCAACTCTGCACTTGTAATTCCAGGTGCTTGACTGGCAAAGATCCCCTGTTCTGAGTATTACTGAGGCTTTGGGGGAAGCAATGTATCTGGACCGGAGTGCCAGAGGTGGAGCCTCCGACTCGCTGGTCAGATGCACTTTCTGGGTGAAGCAGCACCCCTCCCTGCCTCGGTCTGCCCTGAGTGGGCTTTGCTCACCCTTGGACCAGACTCATTGAAATGCAGCTGGTACCTCTGTTGGAGCCAGGAGTTCTCTGGGTTTCTGCATCTCTTTCACTGGGTGTTGTGCACTGGAGTTGTGTCTAATCTGCCATCTTTGATCCTCCCCTCACATTCAGTAAATATTAATAAAATAGTTAATTATATTAATCACTCAAGACGAATCTCTTGGATTCTTAGAAAACTCTTTTTCATTCATCTGTCCACATCTAATTATTTGCCAACATTTAGAATATATCTTCAACCTGTCTTCTTCCCTCCATTGCTATGGTTACTGCCTTACTTCTAGACTTCATATTCTCTTGGCCATGTAATTAGAATAATTTACTGATGAGTTTTCCCTCCAATTTATTCTTTACACTTCAGCTAATGTAACCACTCTTACAAATTTAACCATGTCTTTGTTTTGCTTAATACTTTTGATAGATTCTCATAGGGCAAAAGCCAAACACCTTAGTCTGACTTTCAGTGATGTCCCTTTCTTATTTCTCCGGATTTATATCTTGCCATTTCCCCCCGATATCTTTATGATCTATTTGTAAATAGACCAAAATTTTAAAGTTCCCTAGTCATCTGTACCTGTTCCATGCTACCGTGGCTTTGCTTGTACAAAGGTTAAAGGTTCTTTGTGGTTAAAATACTTTTCCTCATTCAGGACATGTGTCCCAGAACTTAAAGTAAATTTTTAAAAAAAATATTAAAAGAAAAACCTTTCCATGAACCCTTGTCTTTTCAGGAAAAATATCAACTTGTTTGAGAGATTCAAGATTGGTTAACTACTATAGTCTCTGCATCCAGAAGAGTGCCTTGTATGGAGTAGGTGTTTATTGAATGTTGTTGAATGAATAACTGTATGAATAAATAAAGGTGATAACCAAGGTTTGGTACCATATAAAGACAAAAGGAGAAAGAATTTTAGGAGAGAATCAACATGTAGATTAGGAAGTGTATGATACCAGAATAAATAATTCCCCTGGTATTATAAACTTCAAAGAGGGAACAAAGTTGAAGATATAATCCTGAAATCAGACAAATGATCTGTTTTTAGCAGTCATAACATGCTGGTGGTTGAAAGGAAGCAATTTTTATATTGTAATGCCGTACTTCCTCATCCTGCTAAACACATAGATCATTCCCTTCTTCTGTGACAAGTACTCCTTATATGGCTGAAGGAAAAAGACTCAGTGTGAATTAGATTAATCAACTTGCTTTTCTAACATTTAATAAGCAAACTGCACTAAGGTAATAGGATTTTTAATACAGTAGGAGAGTAGGACCAGGGGTGTGTGTTGAATTTTGGCATAGGAATGAGAGATGGACAAATCCCAGTGGTCTTTGATGTCAGCAAGAAGGCATATGAAAGCACAGAATGGATTGGGTGAAGAGAGACAAGGCCAAGAGGGAGATGAGACGCATGAAAATAAATTATAAAGAGACTTATGAACTTGAGTCTAAGATGGTATGAGCAAACAGAACTCACAGGGGAAATTAAAGGGCTGTTACAATTCAAACAACAGAGAGCAGACAAAAGGAAGAAAGATAAAAGGTCAGAAAAGAGGCCTTTACATGATTATTTTGATGGTTAGCTCAGAAATTGCTGGATGTTGAAAATTGTTGCCTCACGTATTTGTTTTCTATTGCTGCAAGCTTGTAATAAATAACCACAAACTTAGTTCTTAAAACATCAGAAATTTATTATTCTTACAGTTTGGGGTGTTATAAGTCCAAAATACCTCTTCCTGAGCTAAAATCAAGGTATTAGCAGGGCTGTATTACTTTTGGAGCTCTAGGGGAGAATGCATTTTCTTGCCTGTTTCAGCTTCTAGAGACTGTCCACTTTCCTTGGCTGGTGACCCTCTTCCACCATTTTCAAAGCCTGCAGCACTGAGTCGAGTCTTTCTCATGCTGCCATCTCACTAGTTCTGTTTCTTCTACTGCACTCCTCCAGTTATAAGAACTCATGTGATTATGTTGAACCCAGATAATCCAAGATAATCTTGCCAGTGAATTAGCAACTTTAGTTCCATCTGCAACCTCAATTCTCTTTTGCCATATAACCTAAAACAGTCACAAGTTTCAGGGATTAAGATGTGAACATCTCTAGGGAGGAGGAACATTATTCTGCCTAGCACACCTGGCCTACCCAATGCAGCATGGGTACATGAGGATAAACTGTGAATAGGGAGAGAAAAATTAAAATGTCCCCTTCACTTTCCTGAAGGTTGCTCATGCTGGGCATATTGTCCTAACATTTTTTAGGCCTGGCTCTGAGGCATCTCATAAACAGTATGTAGCAGAAATTCCTGAACAGAATACCCAGGCTAGCAACCTATGTGCTTTCTTAGGAAGTACAGGTGGATTAATACATGAGATTCAGTAAGTTTCACAGTTATATCCTTCCAGAACCAGGGATCTAATGGATCCCCAGAGACTCTTCTACATCCTGATGGGAGAGAATAACATTACCATCCCCTGAGATTCCAAGATTTTATTTTTCTCCTCTTTAAATGAAAAAAAAAAAAAAAAAAAAAAAAGAAGGAAAGAAACCACAAAACAATGTTAGAAGAAAGCATCTGACCAAATGATCTGTGGAATTGCTATAGCTGCTCCTGCTGATTGCAATCTCCCAGGGATACTTTAGATAAGCTCAAGATGAAGACAGGGCTTATTCAGAAAGTTTTTAATCAGATTTATTTTGCTTTGAGTAGATTGTACATTCTGCCACCAATAATTAAGCAGACTGCTATGTGCTCATAATTATAGTCATTTTCATATTCTTTAAAAAATAAAATAATCTTTTCTAAATCAGCACAGAGGTAGAGAGATGGCAGGTTAAGTAAGATCAGATCTAGGAAATTACTTGATTCATATGAAGTCCCAGGCCAAAGGAACATCCCACTTTTTAGTTTCACTTTTAGTTTCAGCATTTTGAAATGCGTTGCCATTTTAATTAGAACTTGAAATGCTAAATTATGCTCAGAAGCAGCAATTGCAGGAGCAAAGATGAAAGAAGATTGCCACAAGCAAAAATGATTTTTTCTTTGTCTTTTAAAGGTAAACAAAACAAAGCAACAAGGACAAACTCTGTGGTATGAATTAACCACTACATCAGAAACACAACACTGTAAGCTACATCAGAAACTTATGCCACTTGCATATATCATTCTCATACATTCCAAGGTTTGGACAGAGTAAAAGACCTACTATAATTGATATAAACTAAAGGATTTATAAAGAAAAACGTCAGCCAAATTAAATTTAAGGAAGTTTAATTGAGCAATGAATGATTTGTGAGTCAGGCAGTCCCCAGAATCACAGCAGATTCAAAGAGACTTCAGTGCAGCCACATGGTGGAAGATTTATGGACAGCAAAAGGAAAGTGATGTACAAAAAATAGAATTGGGGTATAGAAACAGTTGGATTGGTTACAGCTTGGTGTTTGCCTTATTTCAACACATTTTGAAAAGTTGATTACATTTGATTGGTCAAAACTCAGTGATTGGCACGGTGGTGAGCTATGGTTGGTTTAGAGCTCCACTTGTTATAGTTGACGATGTACAGAAAAACCTTTAGGTATGACTGAGCACAATGGCTCATGCCTGTAATCCCAGCACTTTGGGAGGCCGAGGTGGGTGGATCACCTGAGGTCAGGAGTTTGAGACCAGCCTGGCCAACGTGGTGAAATTCTGTCTCTACTAAAAATACAAAATTAGCCAGGCATGGTGGCCTATGCCTGTAATTCCAGCTACTTGGGAGGCTGAGGCAGGAGAATCTCTTCAACCTGGGATTTGGAGGTTGCAGTAAGCCGAGATTGTGCCACTATGCTCCAGCTTGAGTGACAGAGCAAAATTCCGTCTCAGGAAAAAAAAAAAGATAAAAAGAAAAAAGCCTTTAGGCTGTACTTAAATATGTAAGGAGTCAGCTTTAGGCTAAACTTGATTTAACAGGCATGAAGTAATCAGGGCTGGCAACCAGGGAAGAAAGATGGATATAAAGTGGGGTGAGCAGGAACACACTGGAATCCATGAGGTTAAGCTGGAATGCATGACAATGATATGGAATCATCAAGGACAAAGTGGAAACCACAAGAGCAAATAAACTTGTGAATACAAGCTGGAATCCGTGAAGATAAGTTGGAGTGTGCATCTTTCTCTCACCACTACCAACCTCAGTGATGTGGGTGACCCACAGAGTCTTCACAGCATGAGCCCATTGCCATACCTTGTTGTCTATAAAATTAGTTCCTTGGTCAGAAGCAATGCTCTGTAGAATACCATGAAGGGTAAGAAGACACATATAGTGGTTATAGTAGAAGTATTATAGAAGAATGGTAAACCTGTATCCAGAATAAGTGTCTATTTCAATGGAACCTCCCCCTTTCTGTTAATGCAAGGTGTCCAATACAATAAATCCACTACCTGGAAGCTAGATGATACCTTTAGAGAATGCTGCCACATTAGGAGCTCATTGTTGATTTCTGCTTTTGGCAGTTTAGGCACTCAGTAGTGGCTGTAGCCAGATAAACCATGGTAGAGAAGCCTATGTTGCTCAGCCTATGCATAATCTTCAACCTTGTCACCATAGCTACTCTGGTTGTGAATATATTGGGCAGTGACAGGAGTTGGAGAAATAAGCTAGCTGTCTGGCTTATATAGAGCAGGTAAACTTGTCCATCCGATTGTTAAGTTAGTACTCTGCTGAGGTAATTCTTTTCATGGACATTTATATGGTACACAAATATCACACTTTTATGCCCATTCACAAAGATCTATCCACATAGTGCTTCTTCAGATCTCCTTGTCACTACTTTTCCAATCTTATATTTTTCCAGGTCCTCGAACATCCAGCCAAACCATTATCTAAGTTCATGAATCAGTGTAGATCTATGCACCTCCAGTCATCTGTCCGTTTCTGCACAATGAGCAACCAGATGTACTGATCAAAGTTTTGCCTAAAGGGAGGACTTCCCTTCACAATTTTCTTCCAGGGCCCTCCAGAGTGAGACAGAAATAGTGCATCTGTCAACTTTTGGGAGGTGCCTGCAATATTGTAAACTGAGCTTGAGTTTTTTTTCTTCAGATCAGCTCATAAGAATTTCTTCATGAGACCATATATGTAGGCTGGGAGAGAGAAGATCATGCAGCAGGTGTAAGGGTAATGTGCAGCTGGACCATTTGCTCATGCAACTTACTTGTTGCCTTCAGGACCTGATTGAGACTGAGCTAATCTATAGTCTCTAGTTGATGACCGAGTGCTGCTGGGAAGGTCCAAATTTGTCTCTCAGTTGGTTAGACAGTTAATTTATGAGAGGCAGCTTAGGTCACATGATAACTTGGAGATTTTCCCTGAGGCTCAATAGAAAGTCAGAAACTTCATCAAAAGAATACCTGCATATCTCATTTATCTCCTGCATAAATATCAGTGTTGTGATTCACCAATAGGGGCCTGGCAAAAGCTCCATTCAGCATCTTTATCCATTCCTGACACTTCAAGCTCTCAGATCTGACATACGTCGAGCAATTCAGATCTTCTAGATCAATAAAACCTATGTTGCTGAATGGCTTGTATAAGACTCCAGACCCTATGCAGAGCCTTCTCTTGTTCTGAGCCACTCAAAACTGGCATCCATTTCGGGTACTCATTACATGGATTGAACCCAAATGAGGACCAAAATAAAGACTCAAATGCCTCCAGCCTCTGCCATCAACAAATACATTAATTTACTCTGTTAATGAAACCACATCTGGAAGAGCAACTGCAATTGAAGTTATGACTTCAGTTTATGATAACCTGCTGTCATTCATTTTCCATGCTTGATCTGCACAGGTTAAACAGTTGACTTGGATGGGATATGGTAGGTAAAAGCAGTTTTAATGGCTTCTGCTTTTCTTTCTTACCCTAATAGTTCTCAGTTCATAGATTGGGAAACCAAGATGAGTATTTTTTCAGTTGCTGAGTATGTATATTCCAAATATCTATTTGGAACTGGGAAAATAACTACAGTGGGTATTTGAGGACTTGTAGGTCCACTGTGAGACAGAACTGAGGTACTCTGCCATTAGTTGACCTACATGACTCCTGGTGGACCACATTGGCATTTTGGGTTTCCAGTAATTAATGTCAACTCATAGACAGTGTCCAGTTATCACCCCCAAAGTTTATTCCTCCTTTCTAGATACACAGCAACCATGATAAGGGGCCACAGGTCTCTTTCTCTGCCCTCTCCAATGCACTTAGATGTAACAAATCAACCCATTAGAATACTTTTTTTTCATTAAAGTGTTCTATAAGAGCAAATTCTTGGTTGGTCCCTCCAAATGTTGTCCTTTGTTATCAATGTCTACATGTGATGACTTAAGTAACTCTTTTGCCACTAAACGGCATGTACTAGCATATTTGTGTTACCACTGGGAAAAGGGAAATCTGCACCTTTAGATATAATCAATTCAGACAATCAGTTACCAATAACTTAGAATCAATAGAAGAATCTATACTTAAGGCTCTGTGGTTACCCTAGAACTACATCTGGTGTCATATTCTGTATCAATTAGTATTTTATCTAAGAAGGAGAACTGTTATGGAAAATACAGCATAAGAAACTTATCATATGAATTTGACGTTATGCAACTGTAGTACTGTGGGAAACCAGAATATGCCACCCAAGAATATGTCACTTTGGCATAAGATTTTGACATAGAGGCAAATGGGAATCAATGGATGCAGAAAGAAACTTTTCTGGAACTTCCCTTATTTGACTAAAAGTGGAAAACTCTGAGAAATTAAGATTGCCATAAATCCACTCTCTCAGAGAAGTTTTATGGCCATGAAAAAGATAGACAATTGGAGTCAAAATGAATCTATACAAACGAGGCTTATTTCATTAATTTTCCCCACATATTTACCTTCTAAGACTTTGCTGCTGTTGGAACCCAAAACTCTTTTCCTTTCTCTTGTCACTTCTTTGCAAATATACTGTTCTTTGCTAAGATGCTATATAAAGCCAATTTCTAACCATCTCTTTGAGTTATTCATTTCTGAGATGTCTCCTGCATTATGTGTGCTTTTTGCACTAATGAACTATTTTTCTCTTTCTAATATGTCTTTTGCCAGTCTAATTTTCAGGGTCTCAGCTGGAAAACCTAGGAGAGTTGAGAGAAAATTTTTTTCTTCCTTACAGGATCCAGTTTATGTAAGGCTGGATCCTTACAGGATCCAGTAAGCAGTCTATATAAGGCTGTTTCTTATTAATATAGTGAGAGTGTAAAGTCAGCAAAGCCAGCAGTCAGAAAGGGAAATTGGATGTGGAGTAGGGGTAGCATATGTACACGGGAGTCTATGAGGACAAACTAAAACCTGTATTTTCTCTCATGTACTTCATTCTTGATGATGAGGGACACCTGTAGGATGAATTAGTGCCTTTTAATATAAGTACAGATGGTCCTGGTTCAGGACTTAGAGAAGATAAAAACAAAATCCTTCAGGAGCTGAAAGAACTGCAGTCCTTGCTGCTTCCCCACACCAACAAGGTAGACCACATCAGTGAAAGTATGACCGAGTTGCAAAAGTACCTAGTTCTACACCACATTTCCAAGCATAAAAATGGTTGCTATCATATTTTGGGCTTTTCTTTCTCATGTAGATTTCTCTTTTGGAGAAGCCTAACCCTGAACCATACAGCAAGAGGAATTATTGGAAAAGTACTTCAACCTTTAGCTAAGTTCACACAGTATTACCATTTATACATAAATCCAAAAATCATTTATCATACTCTTCCTATGACCAAGCTCTGTGCTAGGTCCTGAGGGAATACAATATGTGATCTAAGCCCTGACCTCAAGAAAGTTTCCCGGTTAAAGGCATGGAAAGGCAGTTACATCACCTTCCAATTATAATGTAAAATACTATGTGCTCTGACAAATATTTTCACCTAGAATTCACAGTATATGCTCAATAAATATTTTTTGAAATAAAGCATATGATAGAAGTACACATGGATGTTATGAAAATGCAGACAAAGGCATTTGAGAAGTATCAAAGAAAATGCATACTGGATGAAGTAATTCCTTAACTAGCTCTTGAAGACTGGGTTGAAGTTAACCAGGTGAAGAAGAGGAGAAAGGAATTATAGAGAGAGGAAAGGCATGGTAATAAAATAGCATAACATGTTTAGAGAATAAGTAGACCATTAGGTGGGTAGGAGAAGTAAAGAGGTAGTCAGATCAAATAATGAAGGATTTGAGTGCCATGTTAGGGAATTTAGACTTCGTCTTCTAAGCACCTAAATATCATTTCAGAATTTTAAGCAGGGGAGTGATGTGATCAAAATTGTACTACAGTTTAGGGAAGTGGATTAGAAGGCAAGACCAGGAAAGGAGACAATTATTTTGTCCATTAAAGAAATAATAAGGGCTTGAAATAATGCAGCAGGAATAGAAAAGAAATAATTATTCAAGAGATATGGAAGGCGTAGAATTGGCAATGAGATGAGCAACACAGGAGGAAGGATAGATTTAAAGTTGAGATGAGGCAGAATTGATGTTTATGTGATGTTAGAGATTCCTATGGCTCTGCTGTAGATATGGGACTAAGACTAAGGAGAAAGTCTGGGCTGAAATTACAGTTTTTAGGATGATTGGTGTGAGAGTTAAAACCAAAGGAGTGAATAGTACAAATTTCTGGATGAAAAGAAGAGAAGTAGAGGTAATTATCTGGAGATCAGCATTTAAGAAATAGGTAGAAGAAGAGAAACTGAAAAAGACAGAGGGGTATAGTAAGAAACATAGGGGAAAATAAGAAAAAAAAAATTCCAGATATGACAGAAAAAGAATTACAAGAAGGAAAGAGTCATCCAATGTATCAAATGCTTCACACAAAAGCCATAAAATATTCCTTGGATTTAGCAATATGGTATCACTGGCAAGTTTTGTGAGAACAGTGTTATAAATTGGTGACATGGGATCCAAGATGGCCAATTAGGAGCAGCTCAGGATTGCAGCTCCCAGTGAAAGCGTGGAGGGTGAGTGGACACCACATTTCCAGACGGATTTTTATTGCCCACAGACCAGGAAATTCCCAGGCGGAGGGATTTTGCCAGCATGGCTGGTTTGGTCAGCTCAGCTGTTTTCGCTGGTGCGGCTGCTTTGGCCGGCGCCCTGGTGCAGCGGTTCTCCGTACAAAATACATGAGTCCGGGCACCATTTTAGCTGGCGATTGGAGCTCCGGGAAGGCAGAGTCACCTATTCATCTGATTAAAAAGGGGACTGAAACAGGGAGCCAGGCCAGGAGATTCCCGGGCAAAAAAGCACCACAAATCTCAGTGCCGCTGTTTCAGTCAGCACAGTGGGTTGCCGCACAGGAAATCACACAGATCCCAGCACCTTTTCCACAGGCGACTGGAACACCTGGGAGATAGTCAACCGTTCAACTGATAAAAAGGCTCCGAGGCAGGGAGCCAGGTGATCAGGCATGGCTGGTACCACCCCCACAAAAAAACAGCAATCGGAAATGCTCTGGATTGAGAGTTACACAGCAAGCACAGCTGAATCCGGGATGGTCCAGCTCGGTGAGGGAGGGGCGTCCACCATTACCGAGGCAGTCCACCACTACGGAGGCAGTTTGCCATTGCCGAGGCAGCCCGCCATTCCAGAGGCAGCCCGCCATTAGAGAGAGAGTCCACCATTAGAGAGGTGGGCTGCCACTGCGGAGGCAATTCTAACTACACCCGTATAAACAGGACTGCAGGGAAGTTCACACAGCAGCTGGGCGGAGCCCACAGCAGCTCGGCAAAGACTCTGCAGCAGACAGTGACTAGGCTGCCTCCTCCCTGGGCAGGGCAGCCCTGGAAAAAGGCAGCAGCATAACAAAAAACTCATAAATAAAGCCCTAACTCCCCGGGACAGAGCACCTGGGGAAAAAAGGAGTTTATGAGTTCTGCTACAGCAGACTTAAACTTACCTGCCCAGCAGCTTTGAAAGAACAATGGAGTTAACAGCTCAGCACTTGAGCTCCTATAAAGGACAGGCTGTCTCCTCAAGCAGCTCCCTGACCCCTGTATATCCAACGAGTCACCTCATAAAGGAGAGCTCAGACTGAAATTTGGCGGGTATCCTTCTGGTACAAAGATAGCAGAAGAAGAAACTGGCAGCAACCCTTACTGTTCTGTAGTCACTGCAGGTGATCCCTAGGCAAGCAGGGCCTGGAGTGGACCTCAGCAGTCCTACAGCAGAGGGGCCAGACTGTTAGAAGGAAAACTAAGAAACAGAAAGAAATAACTTCATCATCAATAAACTGGACGTCCATTCAGAGACCCAATCTGAAAGTCAACAACTACAAAGATGACAGGTGGATAAATACACACAGATGGGAAGGAACCAGCGCAAAAAGGATGAAAACACCCGAAACCAGAACACCTCTCCTCCTACCAGGGGAACAAGGCTGGATGGGGAATGAGTGTGATGAATTGACAGAATCAGGATTCAGAAGGTGGGTAATAAGAAACTTCCGTGAGCTAAAAGAACATGTTCCAACCCAATGCAAAGAAACTAAGAACCTTGAAAAAAGATTTGACGAAATGTTAATGAGAATAAACAACTTAGAGTGGAATATAAGTGATTTAATGGAGCTGAAAAACACAACATGAGAACTTTGCAAAGCATACACAAGTTTCAACATCCGAATTGACCAAGCAGAAGAAAGGATATCAGAGGTCGAAGATCAACTCAATGAAATAAAACAAGAAGGCAAGAGTAGAGAAAAAAGGGTAAAAAGGAATGAACAAAGTCTCCAAGAAATATGGGACTATATGAAAGGACCTAATCTACGTTTGATAGGTGTACCTGAATGTGACGGAGAGAATGAATCCAAGCTGGAAAATACTCTTCAGGATATTATCCAGGAAAACTTCCCCAACCTAGGAAGGCAGGCCAATATTCAAGTCCAGGAAATACAGAGAACACCACAAAAATATTCCTCAAGAAGAGCAACCCCAAGGCACATAATCAACAGATTCACCAGGGTTGAAATGAAGCAGAAAATGCTAAGGGCAGCCAGAGAGAAAGGTTAGGTTACCCACAAAGGGAAGCCCATCAGACTCACAGTAGATCTGTCAGCAGAAACCCTACAAGCCAGAAGAGAGTGGGGGCCAATATTCAACATCCTTAAAGAAAAGAACTTTCAACCCAGAATTTCATATCCAGCCAAACTAAGCTTCATAAGTGAAGGAAAAATAAAATCCTTTGCAAACAAGCAAGTACTCAGAGATTTCATCATCACCAGGCCTCCTTTACAAGAGCTCCTGAAAGAAGAACTAAACATAGAAAGGAATAACCAGTACCAGCCACTCCAAAAACATACCAAATGGCAAAGAGCATCAACACAATGAAGAAGTTGCATCAACTAGTGGGCAAAACAGACAGCTAGCATCAAAATGGCAGGATCAAATGCACACATAACAATATTAACCTTAAATGTAAATGCCCCAATCGAAAGACACAGACTGGCAAATTGGATAAAAAGCCAAAACCCATTGGTGTGCTGTATCCAGGAAAACCATCTCACATGCAAGGATACACAAAGGCTCAAAATAAAGGGATGGAGGAAGATTTACCAAGCAAATGAAGAGCAAAAAAAGCAGGAGTTGCAATTTCCATCTCTGATAAAATAGACTTTAAACCAACAAAGATCAAAAGAGACAAAGAAGGACATTACAAAATAGTAAAAGGATCAATGCAACAAGAAGAGCTAATGATCCTAAATATATATGCACCCAATACAGGAGCACCCAGATACATAAGGCAAGTTCTTAATGACTTATAAAGAGACTTAGACTCCCACACAATAATAGTGGGAGACTTTAACACCCCATTGTCAATATTAGACAGATCAACCAGACAGAAAATTAACAAGGATATCCAGGACTTGAACTCAGACCTGGACCAAGCAAACCTAATAGACATTTATAGAACTCTGCACCCCAAATCCACAGAATATACATTCTTCTCAGCACCACATCGCACCTATTCTAAAATTGACCACATAATTGGAAGTAAATCACTCCTCAGCAAATGCAAAAGAACGGAAATCATAACAAACAGTCTCTCAGACCACAGTGCAATCATGTTAGAACTCAGAATTCAGAAACTAACTCAGAACCACCCAGTTTCATGGAAACTGAACAGCTGGCTCTTGAATGTTGACTGGATAGACAATGAAATGAAGGCAGAAATAAAGCTGTTCTTCAAAACCAGTGAAAACGAAGACACAACATACCAGAATCTCTGGGACACATTTAAAGCAGTCTAGAGGAAAATATATAGCAATAAATGCCCACATAAGAAGTAAGGAGAGATCTAAAATTGACACCCTATCATCAAAATTGAAAGAGCTAGAGGAGCAAGATCAAAAAAACTCAAAACCTAGCAGAAGACAAGTAAAGTTTAACTAATATCAGAGCAGAACTGAAGGAGATAGAGACACAAAAAACCCTTCAAAAATCAATAAATCCAGGAGCTGGTTTTTTGAAAAGATCAACAAAATAGACAGACCACTAGTCAGATTAATAAAAAAGAAAAGAGAGAATAATCAAATAGATGCAATAAAAAACGATAAAGGGGATATCACCACAGATTCCACAGAAATACAAACCATCATCAGAGATTATTACAAACAACTCCAAGCACATAAACTAGTAAACCTGGAAGAAATGGATAAATTCCTGGACACTTGCATCCTCCCAAGCCTAAACCAGGAAGAAGTCGAAACCCTGAATAGACCAATAACAAGGTCTGAAGTTTGGGCAGCGATTAAGAGCCCACCATCCAAAAAAAGCCCAGGTCCAGATGGGTTCACAGCTGAATTCTACCAGACGTACAAAGAGGAGCTGATACCATTCCTTCTGAAACTATTCCAAACAATCCAAAAAGAAGGAATCCTTCCCAAATCATTTTATGAGACCAACATCATCCTGATACCAAAACCCAGCAGAGGCTCAACAAGAAAAGAAAACATCAGGCCAATATCCATGATGAACATAGATGCAAAAATCTTCAATAAAATACTGGCAAACCAATTTCAACAGCACATCAAAAAGCTTATCCACCATGATCAAGTAGGATTCATCTTGGGGATGCAAGTCTGGTTCAACATATGCAAGTCTATAAACGTACTTTACCACATAAACAGAACCAAAGACAAAATCCACACGATTATCTCAATAGATGCAGAGAAGGCCTTTGACAAAATTAAACAGCCCTTTATGCTAAAAGCCCTCAATAAACTAGGTATTGACGGAACGTATCTCAAAATAATAAAAGCTATTTATGACAAACCAACAGCCAATATCATACTGAATGGGCAAAAACAGGAAGCATCCCCTTTGAAATCTGGCACTAGACAAGGATGCCCTCTCTCACCACTCCTATTCATTATAGTACTGGAAGTTCTACCCAGAGCAATCAGGCAAGAAAAAGAAATAAAGTATATTCAATTAGAAAAGGAGGGAGTCAAATTTTCTCTATTTGCAGATGACATGATTGTATATCTAGAAGTCCCCATCGTCTCAGTCCAAAATCTCCTGAAACTGATAAGCAACTTCAGCAAAGTCTCAGGATACAAAATGAATGTGCAGAAATCACAAGCACTCCTGTACACCAATAACAGACTTAAAGAGAGCCAAATCAAGAACCAACTGCCATTCACAATTGCTACAAAGAGAATAAAATACCTAAGAATACAACTATCAGGGAACGTAAAGGACCTCTTCAAGGAGAACTACAAACCACTACTCAACGAAAGGAGAGAGGACACAAACAGATGGAGAAACATTCCATGTTCATGGCTAGGAAGAATCGATATCATGAAAATGGCCATACTGCCCAGAGTAATTTACAGATTCAATGCTATCTCCATTAAGCTACCAATTTCCTTCTTCACAGAACTGGAAAAAACCACCTTAAACTTCATATGGAACCAAAAGAGAGCCCTCATAGTGAAATCAATTCTAAGCAAAAAGAAAAAAGCAGGAGACATCACACTACCAGACTTCAAACTATACTACAAGGCTACAGTAATCAAAACAGCATGGTACTGGTGCCAAAACAGAGATACAGACCAATGGAACAGAACAGAGGCCTCAGAGGCAACACAACACATCTACAGCCATCTGATCTTTGACAAATCGGACAAAAATAAGCAATGGGGAAATGATTCCTTGTTTAATAAATGGTGCTGGGAAAACTGGCTAGCCATGTGCAGAAAACAGAAACTGACCCTTCCTGACACCTTACACTAAAATTAACTCCAGATGGATAAAGACTTAAACATAAGACCTAACACCATAAAAACCCTAGAAGAAAATCTATGCAAAACCACTCAGGGCATAGGCATAGGCAAGGACTTCATGAGCAAAACACCAGAAACATTGGCAACAAATCCAAAATAGACAAATGGGACCTAATCAAACTCCACAGTTTCTGCATGGCAAAAGAAACAGTCATTAGAGTGAATCAGCAACCAACAGAATGGGAAAAAAATTTTGCAATCTATCCATCTGACAAAGGGCTAATATCCAGAATCTACAAAGAACTAAAACAGATTTACAAGAAAAAAACAAACAAGCCCATTCAAAAGTGGGCAAAGCATATGAACAGACACTTTTAGAAGAAGACATATATGAGGCCAACAAAGATAAGAAAAAAATGCTCATCATCACTGGTCATTAGAGAAATGCAAATCAAAACTACATTGAGATACCATCTCATGTGAGTTAGAATGGCGATCATTAAAAAATCTGGAGACAGCAGATGCTGGAGAGGATATGGAGAAATATGAACACTTTTACACTGTTGGTGGGAGTGTAAACTAGTTCAAACATTGTGGAAGACAGTGTGGCGATTACTCAAGGGCCTAGAAATAGAAATTCCATTTGACCCAGCAATCCCATTACTGGGTATATATCCAAAGGATTCTAAATCATTCTATTATAAGAACACATGTACACGAATGTTTATTGTGGCACTGTTTACAATAGCAAATTCTTGGAACCAACCCAAATGCCCATAGATGATAGTCTGGACGGGGAAAATGTGGTGCATATATACCATGGAATACTATGCAGTCATAAAAAACAATGAATTCGTGTGCTTTGTAGGGACATGGATGAAACTGGAGATCATTATTCTCAGCAAACTGACACAGGAGCAGAGGATGGAACACCACATGTTCTCACTCATGGGCGGGTGTTGAACAATGAGAACACATGGACACAGGGAGGGGAGCATCACACACTGGGGTCTGTGGGGGAAAATAGTGGAGGGACAGCAGGGGGTGGGGAGTTGGGGAGAGATAGCATTGGGGAGAAATGCCAGATATAGGTGATGGGGAGGAAGGCAGCAAATCATACTGCCATGTGTGTACCTATGCAACAGTCTTGCATGTTCTTCACATGTACCCCAAAACCTAAAATGTAATTAAAAAAAGAAAAAGAAAATGAAAATTTCCTGCCAGGTGTGGTGGCTCACGCCTGTAATCCTAGTCCTTTTGGAGGCTGAGTTGGGTGGATCAAGAGGTCAGGAGATTGAGACCATCGTGGCCCACGTGGTGAAACCCTGTATTTACTAAAAATACAAAAATTAGCTGGGAGTGGTGGCACATGCCTGTAATCCCAACTACTCAAGAGGCCAAGGCAGGAGAATCACTTGAACCAGGGAGTCAGAAGTTGCAGTGAGCCAAGATTGTACCTCTGCATTCTAGCCTGGCCATGGAGCAAGACTGCCTCAAAAAAAAAAAAAAAAAAAAAAAAAGTTCCCTTGCACTACTAGCTTGCCTAGCTATCTTTACCTTGAACGGCTGTTGAACTTTACAGTTTTTTGGTATCTCTTGAAATGCTCGTATATTTTTCTATTAAAGAAAGAAATGCTAATTCTCCTAATTATATTTATTGTTTTCTGATGTCAAAGCAACCTGATTGATACGGTTTGGCTCTGTGACCCAACCAAATCTCATCTTGATTTGTAATAATCCCCATGTGTCAAGAGTGGGACCAGGTGAAGATTATTGACTCAGGGGCGTGGTTTTCCCCATGCTGTTCTCATAATGGTAAGTGAGTTCTCCGGAGATCTGATGGCTTATAAGGGGCTTCCCCCTTCAATCAGCTTTCATTTCTTTCTCTTGCCGCCCTGCGAAGCAGCGCCTTCTGCCATTGTAAGTTTCCTGAGGTCTCCCTGGCTGTGCAGAACTGTGAGTCATTAAACCTCTTTTCTTTATAAGTTACCCAGTCTTAGGTATGTCTTATAGTAGTGTCAGAATGGACTACCACACTGACATTTCTGTTCATATACCTGATTAAGTCATGCTAAATTCTGTCTATTGTCTTTTAATTGGGATTTTTGTGTGTATGCTGATGACTGAGAGTTACTTTGTCAGGTTTTAGTTTCAGGGTAATTCTAGTCTCAAAAATGAATTGAGGCCATTTTATGCTCTTTAATAATCATTTTATATTTGTTTTCTCTAGAAGAGCTTGTATATCATTGGCATGATTTCTAGACGAGCTTATGATTGCCATGATTTCTTCCTTAAATGTTTGGTTGAATTTGCAGGGCCTGGTGTTTCTTTTTTCATTTTTCCTTTTATTTTAGTCTAAGTTCTGGGACACATGTACAGGACATGCATGTTTGTTACATGGGTATATGGGTGCCATGGTGGTTTGCTGAACCTATCAACCCATCATCTAGGTTTTAAGCCCTGCATGCATTAGATATTTGTCCTAATGCTCTCCCTCCCCTTGCCCTCACCCCCTGACAGGCCCTGATGTGTGATGTTCCCCTCCCTGTGTCCATGTGTTCTCATTATTCGTCTACCAGTTATGAGTGAAGACATTCGGTGTTTTGTTTTCTGTTCCTGTGTTAGTTTGCTGAGAATGATGGCTTCCCGCTTCATCCATGTCCCTGGGGTTTTCTTAGTGGGAAAGATTTGGTTATGGATTTGATTGATTAAATTACTATAGGTCTCTTTAAATTTCTATTTTTCTAATATCAGCTGTATATCCTCTTTAGTTAAATGTTTCTTTGTGTCAAAAAAAAAAAAAAAGTCCAGACCATAGATGTGGTATTGAAATTAAATCTGATCTTAACTCTAGTGGAGAGACTTAATTTTTCCTACTTTCCCCAAAATATGGACAATTACTGCAAGAGTGGCAGTGAAGCCACTGCAGTGATGAATAGGAAAAAAGGTTTTGTGTAGACTGGCTTGCTTTCAACAATGTGTGTATGACAGCACATTTGCCTATTCTATACGGTGCTTAGAAGTACACGGGTTGGTCTGGCAGAAAGCATTTTGGTGGTAGCAATGCTCATATTTTGGTGGTAGTAGTGGTAATAATTCTCTTTGGAATTCCTGAGTCTTTAATTGTAGTCCTTGGCATGATGGCATGGTACAGCAATCCTTTCAAAAGCAAGTATCTTCTGGTGGCAGTGGAAGCATTCTCCAGTGTCAATGGGGCATACCAGATTTTCAGATTTAGAGGCCAGATGAGCGGGAGCTAATTGAAATAAGAAGAGGGATTATCCAGTAGAAATGACTCTGGGGTTGAGAGAAGGGGATTCTGAAGGCACCAAAATGGGCACTGAGAGTCATTTTGACTTTTAACGTTAAAAGTGTTGTGGTATATAAAATACATGCACAATGATTACAAAGCCTATAAATATGCATATAAAATATGCATCAAAATTTTATGAAATGGTAAAATTTGACAGTGATTGCATGACAGAGTTGGAGTTATGTATCATTTTATTTTCTCCATTTTCCAAATTTCTATAATATTGTTATGTATAAAAAACCATTTGATCCCAGACATAGCTGTTACTAAGAGATAGAAGAGAAAAAAGAGGAATTATAAGCAGAAGAAGTAATATTTATAGAGACATTTGCAAAATGTTTTCATCCTCCTTACAATCTCACAACATCTGCATTAATTTCCCTCTTGTGCTGATGAGAGAACAGATTCATCAAGGCTGATTCAATTTTTCTCTGGTTAAACATCTAGTGAGTTGGTAGAACAGGACTTCCAGCTCCGATATGTGAGACTCCAAGGACTGTGCTCTCATCACCACGGTGTTTGCCTTCCATATATAATATCTAGTAGATGGACCCAATAATCAATTATGTCAGCATTTCATTTTTTATCCAGCAGTTTTGATAGTATGTAGGCATAAACAAAAACAAGTTTGCCAGGAATCTGACAAATGTACCAAGGCCTATAACAAGGCTTCCAAATTCATTTTAATCAGGTGATACTCAACAAAATAAGTGAAGTCCAGTGACTTTTACTTTTCATATAATCTGTAGAATACTACTGACCATTTGCAGGTAACCATTGACTATGTTGTTATATAGAGGACCCGTTTCAAAAATATTCCAGAATTCAGTGTATGCATAACAGCGTCATTCAACAAATGTTATAATTGAACTGAATAAAGACAAATCTCTGCCTACTTAGCACCATGTTTATACACAGCAGTAGTTTGAATTTATTTGCATTTTAAAGAATTCCACATTTAATAAAAAGAAATAGTGGTTTATTGGATTTGGAGTGGATTGGATTGGATTGATTTTTCCTTCTTTAGTTGATACTTCTTTCATTCTGTAAAAACTGCCAAAATTGTGTGTCTGTTGATGGAGGCTGACTAAGCAAATTGAAGAATAAAGGGTACAGCCAGATAAAATAAAGTTTGTCTATGCAGTTGAGGAGAGAAGTTTCAATATGCAGCCCATGTAACATTTTTAGGTACATTTTATTCAGGACAATAACTCTCTCTGTGGTTATCAGTATTTGGCTCTTCCTCTAGATGCTCATCATGGAAAAAAAGGTTTCTTTCCTAAAAATAGAGGATTAAGGCGGTAGCCATGTAATTTAGGATCCCAACTCAATGCCACTTTTGATGAGACACTGTTTCTACATAACACTACACAGACACTTTGGGAGAAATATGATGGTGTCTAGGAGTTCCAGCATTAACAGGTTTATACCTGCTGAGCCTTTTATCCAAATCTTGCTCTCCATATCTGAGCACTGGCGGGAGGTTTCTTTACACAAGCCTCTGACTGCCTACTGCAATATCTGTTTTGAAGATTCAAGTATCAAATAAATTGGAGCCTGTTCAATTGAAATGGCCAAATGTAGGTGCTGATTTGGACCCTAATTAGTATTACATTAGCCACTGTTCTGGAGTTTTCCTTGAAGCAGCCTCTTCTCTCAGGTGTACTAGAGTGATAAAGGTTTGTTTCCAATAAGAAAAATCTTATATAGATGATAAATTGGGTTAATTTTAAAAAGCATTTTATTATGGAAAATTAATCATATACTAAGATAGAAAAAAATACCATAATATGTACTTCCTCTCCCCCTCCATTCCTCTATTGGATTATTGTAAAGCAAATCTTGGGCATCAAACCATTTTATCCATAACTACTTCATTATGTATCTCTAAATGATAAAGATTCCTTTTCTAAAACATAATAAACAGTTGTCTTATATCACCAAATATCTAGGTATATAGATATATCTAGGTATATAGATATATAGATAGAGATCTAGGTATATATATATATATATATATAGATATCCAGGTATATAGATATAAGACAATTGATAACAATTGTCTTGTATCACCAAATATCTAGGTAGTATCCATATCTGGTTGAATTTGATAGAGGTTTTCCTTAACCTCATTTGTCTTGCAAATCCCTTTTGAGATTTTTTTCTGACCAAGTCTAGCTCCAATAATGTATAATGAGACAGAGAATTTCATTCTCCAGAAGTTCTTCATGTGGATTCACTGTGATACACACACACACACACACACACACAAACACACACACACACACAAACACAGAGTGTTGTTATGGCAGTGAAACTAACCTGTATGATACTAAAATAGGATACATGTTATTATACTTTCATCCAAATTCATAGAATCTACAACATCAAGAGTGAAGCCTACTGTAAACTATGAACTTTAGGTGATGATGTTGCATCACTGTAGGTTCACCGGTTGTGCTAAATGTACCAATTTGTTGGGAATTTTAATAATGGGAGAGGCTATGCATATGATAGACCAGGAAGTATATGGGACATTTCTGTAACTTCCACTCAATTTTTCTGTGAACCTAAACGTAAAAAAAAGCTCATGTCTTTGCAAAAAACAGAGGAAATGGCTCCCAGCAGGTTTTATGCCTTTGCTTCCACTGAGAACAAGAGCAAACTGCAGGACACAGAGCCTCCTGATCTCTGTACGTCTCTTGGTACAGTTGGGCCAGTGACAGGCAGCATAACTCTGCTGTCATTCTGGAGTATAGCTTAGGCTTGCCAGATTTAGTAAATTTTTAAAAAGACACCCAGTCAAGTTGAAATTGCAGATTAAACAGCAAATTATATTTAAGTATACATTTGTCACAAATATTGCATAAGACATATGTATACTAAAAATGTAATTATTTGAAATTCTAATTTAAGTGTACAACCTATGTTTTATCTCACAATTGTAGGACAGGTGGTAGATTGGGTTTGGCATAGGGAATGAAATAACTAGAAGAGCTCATGAGGCCATGGTTTCTTGCAGAGTTGAAAGTGCCTGTAGGAAATGAAGGGCCTGGGAGAAATGAAGACAGGAGCTTTTAAAGTTGTTTTGGGGTGAAGAATTATAGCTCTTTTAATGCTTTTTGAAATAGTCAAGTAAAATTTAGAATTACTTTTTGAAATTATTTTGGTTGTTGAAACTTTTCTTTGAATATGACAGCACTCTTAAATGGAATCAAAATTCTGAATGTGTGCATTTTTTGTTTGTTTTCTTGTTTGTGTTTTACCTCTCCAGAGTTGGGCTTCCTCAAAGTGGTTTGTGGGAAAATCTTTTTTTTCTTTGCAGATTCATGATAGGGGAAGAAAGATAGTGTTCTGATACTTGCTCAGATACTTAACATGCTCTCATTCTCTTCAGTTCCGTCCACATTTCTAGTCCCTGTAAAAAACTTTTGTTTGTGTTTGTTATAAATTTGTATAATATCACAAATTTTGGGCACTATAAAATTTATAGTATCCCAAAATTGCAGCTTAATTTTATCCCAAATATTCTTAGGCACTTCTTAATTTGTAACATACATGGAATCTGTATAAATGGAAGAAGAAAAAAAGAAATGTCTCTGAACTACCTTCAACTCCTTAAGGACCTGCTTATTGGTAATGAAGAAAGATTAAATGTGGTTTCTAAGTCCTTGTGTGCATAGTATTCTACGGTTTACAAAAGTCTTAGATGTAACTCTTCATTTGTATAGTATTCAACAGTTCACAAAGTCTTTTTACATCAGATTCAGTATCCCATTTGGTTCCACAATAGTTCAATGGGGTAAACATACCACACAGATGCACAGGTTAAGAAGTTAATCTTTGTATTGGTTACACAGCTAGTAGGTAGCAAATTACAGACAACAATCCAGTTGTTTGCTTCCTAGTTGTTTTCCCCATGATGCCACACTGACTTGGGTTACAGGATTTTTAAAAAGTGTATTTTATACACATTCTGACTTGTACTCCATTTGACATTTTGTGGTTGGTTAACTGCATCTTATTTCTTTCTGTTATTTTAAAGACTTCCTTTCCGATCAGAAAACCGTTTCCCAAAAAAATTCATAAAAACGCAATACATCACACGCAAAGCATTTGCTAGCCTCTTTGCTATTCCTTTTTGGAATATATTTTTCAGATCTTTGATTCATTACAAAATATCAAACCAATTGCTGAATACCATTCAAAATGAAAAATTCATCATTTTTTCTCTCTCTGATATCTTCAGAATAATTGGAAGCAAAAATGATGCAGGAATTGAAATAACTTATCTAGGGAATGCACCTGTTTTTCATATTTTAATGTCATTTATGCCTCTTTAGAAAGAGTGAAATGCAACTTCACCAATGGAATGGGTGTTCTTCTAGAGCAATTTTTTTTTTTTTTTAGTTCAGGTAGCAGGATTTTAAGGAAATAAAAAAAATTAACATAAAATTCTCTTGAAGATATGATGGATTTTTTCCAAAGAGTTAATTTTTGCCTTTAAAATTCTTTTTATATTTGCATTTCAATATGAATTCCCATTGGAGTGTTAAAAGCTAGTGAGTAAGGATTCCAGTTCATGGCAGTGAGTCTCTGGTTCACAGAGTTTCAGAACATCATCTGTCACTGCCAGGAGACGGTTTCTTAGAAGCTGGTACGTAAACCTAGGATTAGAGTTCTCTGAGTCATTATCCACTGACTTAAGGCTAAACTCTGGATAGAGAGAAAAAGGTTCACTTGTTATTTTGTTTTCAGTCAGTGGGGATAGGGATAGGATAGTTAGGAGCTGTCATAGAATTAATCAACATTAATGGTAGTTGATTGGGATGGATGAAATATAGCATAAGAACGTTGTGAAGTATGAGTTAATGATATTGAGTATGACACTAATCGAACACTGGATTCCAATTTGTAACTTTATGTATTTATTTAATTATCAGATAACATTGTATATACAACATTTTGTTTGAAATATATGTACATTGCAAGATGGATAAATCGAGTAATATGTGCAACTTTTCACGCAGTTGTCATTTTTATGGTGAAAGCAAAATCTACTTTGTTAACGTTTTCAAGAATACAATACATGTTTTATAGACTATAGTCACAATGTTGTACAATACATTGCTTGAACTTATTCTTGCTATCCAAGTGAAATTTCAAAATCTTTGATCAACATCTTCCCATTAATATCACGATGGGGGGGAAGAACACTCTTAAATCTCTGTCTTAGCTGTATAGTGAATAGTACTTTTAACTGACTCTGGTGGTGGATAAATAGGCCTAAATTTCCTTGGAAAGGCATATTCTTTAAATGAATTCCTAGCTTAAAATTTGTCCTGAGTCCTATATTGAAACATCCATTTAGTAAACGGGATATCATCAAGGAAAGAAACAAAATATAATATTCTTTTCCTCATTATTGAAAGGATGATAGTGATGCCCAATATGTCATGGATAGAGAAGGAAATTGGATTCTATTCTTAATTCATTTTTAATAATTTAACTTCACAAAAATACTAGGTTTCCATTAAACTTTCTTCTGTGTTAATTGTGGAAACAATGGGATAAGTCTTCCTGTAGAAACCAATTATCTGACATGACACCTTTTAATTCTGTAATTTCTGATCCTCATGAAGTTGAGAATTTGAAACCAAGTTTGGCAGTAAGCAGTTAATTAAAATGGTCTTAGCTTAATGGCAATATGAATATTGCAAGAACAGAATATGCAAACATCACAACTACATATAGATGTTTATCCCACTTTAGAGACTAAGTTCACTGGTAACTCTGTTTTATTGAGCATCTACTATGTGCCAGCCACTACTCTGACTGTGTCTATACATACAAACTTGGAAGTAAGAGGGAGGATAAAAATCGTCTGCTTGAATTTATTTAAACAAACTATGTGAAAGAAGAGTGAGGAGGATGAATTCTGTCAAAAAGCAAGGTGATTTGTGAATCACCAGTTGCATCCAATCAGTCAGCTGTTACTTGACTATTTTCAAAAGAACTAAATGCAATCGACTTAAAATTCACTAACATTCTGACTAAAGTTCAACCGATTGGTATAAATATAGCCTATTTCCTTTCTGCTTCTTTACATTGTTCTCTTTTTTAAAAAAATATGTATTTTATTGCATTTTAGGTTTTGGGGTACATGTGAAGAACATGCAAGATTATTGCATAGGTACATACATGGCAATGTGGTTTGCTGCCTTCCTCCCCATCACCTATATCTGGCATTTCTCCCCATGATATCCCTCCCCAACTCCCCACCCCCTGCTATCCCTACCCTAGTTCCCCCCCACAGACCCCAGTGTATGATGCTCCCCTCCCTGTGTCCATGTGTTCTCATTGTTCAACATCCGCCTATGAGTGAGAACATGTGGTGTTTGATTTTCTGTTCTTGTGTCAGTTTGCTGAGAATGATGATCTCCAGGTTCATCCATGTCCTTACAAAGGACAGGAACTTGTCATTTTTTATGGCTGCATAGTATTCCATGGTATATATGTGCCACATTTTCCCTTTCCAGTCTATTATTAATGGTCATTTGGGTTGGTTACAGGTCTTTGCTATTGTAAACAGTGCTGCAATGAACATTCATGTGCATGTGTCCTTATAATACAACGATTTATAATCCTTTGGATATGTACCCAGTAATGGGATTGCTGGGTCAAATGGAATTTCTATTTCTAGGTCCTTGAGGAATCATCACATACATTGTTCTCTTATAGTACAAACAGAACAAGAAAAAAAACATTTTGACCAGATTACATCATATAAAATTAGGGTTAGTTTGCAAAGGGGAACAGTGGTTTCTAAGACTCGCTGATTAAAAACATTCCTAAGTGAAAAATGAAATTTCTGATAATTTGTGGAAAATGTATACTATATGTAAATATCTTATCTTAATAAGGAATGTCCAATGAAGCTTAAGTGCCTCATTCCATTTGATTTTGCTTATCTTAAAAGTATTATTTTTCTATTGAAATACTTAAGTGAGTGTGTAGAAATGAAGATATTTCCCCAAGCAACCTAACAATGACAGATTTAGGTCCTACTTTTGAGCTTAGCACTCTCCTAGGCACTGTATACTGGAGAGTTTAATTTTCTTTTGTTTTATTTTTCTTTTATTTTCTTTTCTTTTTTTCTTTCTCTCTTTTTCTTTTTCTTTTCTTTTTTTTTTTTGAGACAGAATCTCACTCTGTTGCCCAGGCTCCATTGCAGTGGTGCAATCTCGGCTCACTGCAACCTCCACCTCCCAGGTTAAAGCAATTCTCCTGCTTCAGTCTCCTGAGTAGCTCGGACAACAGTCATGCACCACCATGCCCAGCTATTTTTTTTTTTTTTGTATTTTTAGTAGAGATGAGGTTTTGCCATGTTGTCCAGGCTGGTCTCAAACTCCTGACCTCAAGTGATCTGCTCTCCTTGGCCTCCCAAAGTGCTGGGATTACAGGAGTGAGCACCATGCCTGGCCAAATTTAATTTTCTTTATTGGTATTTTAAAATGATCAGTAAAGGGAAGTATCTAGGCTTATATTTTGCTATAATGTTTTTCAGATAATGAAGAGAGAGAAAGAGAGTGAGACAGAGAGAGAGAGAGAAGGAGAGAACAATCACCATTTCATTTAATAGGGAAAAGATAGGTAATTAAATTTGAAAGTAGTTTTTTTTTCTTTTAATAGTTTTTAGTTCCTTTTTGAGAAGGAAGGATTAAGAGTCCACAGGTAATTATCCTAACAGACATTTGTCATATATTTTACTGGGAAGAACTCATTTGACTGAATCCTGGAGTTGAGTGTCAAAGAAGACCTGGGATCCATCCATACTAGGAAAGAGTACAAAACATTAGGTTGTCAAAGGGCATTTAAAACTCGTCTTCCTAAATTAATTTCAGAATTAGGAAAATTGAGGTCCAATGAGAAAATAAAACGTGTATGATATCATCCAGACAGTTAGTTAATTAGTTAAGAGAGTTAAGCTAAAATCCAAGTCTCTAGTTCTTAGTTCAGTACTTTTCCACCCAACATATGGTACCCACGGTGGTAAAATCCAGATATGTCTGACCAGTGTGCTGAAACCTTCTGGCTTTTTGAAGAAATGAGAACATGCAACTTTGATTTATCACCTCTGTGCCTTGTTTGTTCTTTAAGAACTCTCATATGTTAATTAGTCTAATGTCGCTATACCACAATATATACATATTTCATGAAGTCATGTTGCACACCATAAACATATATAATTTTTACTTGTCAACTAAAAAAGAACTCCTCAAATAGTACACATTTTTACATTTAGAATACTAGCTTGCTGTGTGCTAGGTCAGGAAGTTACTGGAATGAAAAAAGGCTAGAAAATGATGAAAAGGAAACAATCTCAATCTTTGAAAGAGAAACCTCTTGTATTCCATTGAGTTATGGCATGAATTCCTTTGGAATTTATCAACAGGAAAAAGTAAACACTTGAGAAATCTCTCATAGAAGAAGATTTTCCTTGTGTCATAGTTGTTCACAGGGAAAATTTCATCCTAAAGTTCTAAACATTCCCCTAGATTACCCAAGAACCAGCAACAGTCTATGTGCTCTTCTAGATGTCGGGAGAACAAGTTCTCCAACTTTCCAAGCAAACTTTTTCAGCAATGGAGAAGAAATAAAATAACTCACTCTGATGAGCATCAACGAAGTGCTCCTTCTGTAGGTAATTGGCTTCCTGGAAGGTGAATCGGCACTTATTTAGCAATCCAAGACCAAGTGGGTCTTGGCCAAGGGAAAATAAAATGTATCACATTTAGTGCTAAATTAAAGACAGGATCCACAAGCTGAGAACCCAGATGAATCAGAGACGTGAATTACAAAATCTGTTCTGTTTATGGCAAATTGGCCCTGAAGACAAATAAAAAATCAATCATTAATTTTCACGCTCTACTTTTGATAGACTTTTTCATTTGAAGGCAATTGCTATCATAATAACAATAATCACACCTTATAATTTTACTTTGCAAAGTGCTTTTCTGTCTATTCCTCATAATTCTAATTTCTCTAAGTTCAGAGGGGAACAGTACGACTTTTTTATAACTGATCCAAAACGGCAATTCAAAGAGATACTAAAGCTTCAATTGTATAGTACCCAGCATAGAGTGATTATGTTTGAACCAGTATGGATAACATTTATCAGAACACAGAAATTTTTCTGGGTTGTTTACACCAAAAAAAAAAAAAAAAATGCTGAGAAAAGGTGATGCTTTCATCCTGTGAATTATGTTATAACAGGTTAAAACTAACTTGCAGTTTGTCAGGGATATATCAGTTCAACAGCAAGCAGTAACTGACTACTTTCTGGATGGTTGTCACATATGCAAAATTCTGAAGATTCAAATTTGAGTAAGACATTAGCCATGCCTTTGAGAGAGGAAGGGCATTTTTGGAGAAGGAATAGCAGATGCAGAGGCCCATAAATATAGTCATGGTTTGTCTGGAGAAATACAAAAGTTTGCTATGGGCAGATCGTAGAGTAAAAACCCGGTGAAGGGAGTGAGGAAGTAACAGAAGATGAGGATAGGACCACACGATGGAGAGGCTTATGGACTATGCTAAGGCACACAGATCTGAAGCCTGAAGAAGAATGGGCATCACTAAGGGGTGTTAATATAGAGAGTGACATGAAGTGATTTCCTTTGCAGAAAGATCACTCAAGTGACCTATGGTTGATGGACTTGAGTGAACCCAAAACTGGAGCCTATATGGTAATAATCCACTCAAGGGATGAAGACTTGGGCTTTGACAATAGAAATAGACATAAAAAGGAAAGAATAGATTTGATGACCTTGACAGGTACAATCAGAAAATATTGATGATTGAATGTGAGGGCTGAGGGAAAAGGAGGTGTCAGAGTATCTAGGTGATCCAGTGGGTGATACTATATCCAAATATCAGCTGTTCATCTTATCCCCAAACTCGTTTCTACCTCAGTCTACCATGTCTCAGTAAATGACAATTCCATCTATTCAGTTACTCAGCCCCAAAACATGAAATCATCCTTCTCTCATTGTTTCATGTTCCACAGCCCATTTAGTTCCACTTTCAAAACATATACAGAATATTACCATTTCTCACAAACTTCACTGCTGCTACCCTGTTCCAAGCCATCATCATCTCTCATCTGGACTATTACAACAGCCTTCTGTCTAGTTTCCTTTTACTCACTCCTACCTCAGACCATATTCTCCAATAAATTATCCAGACTGATTTATTTAAATGTAAGTCAATTGAATCAGACCATTATTTCTAGTTACTAGGTTACAAACATACATGAAGAAACACAACAAATGACACAAGGAAACAATCAGACAAAGTTTTCCAGGATAACTGGTCCAGACTCCTAAATAAGTTAATGCCATAGGGAGAAAAAAATGAGAGTTGGGGTACTGTTCTAGATTAAAAGGTATGTGAGAAGCAAAATAATCAAATTGATTCATGGTCCTTGATTTGTTTCTGATTTAAACAAAACCACTATAAAATAAATTATGGAGATGATTAGAGAAACATAAATATATAGGAATTGGAATTGTTTTGGTAGTTATGATAATTATGCAGAAAAACACTTTACTTATAAGAGATACATACAGAAGTATTTTGGGATTAAATGTTATGATATCTACACTTTAAAATAATTCAACAAAATATACGTGAAGCAATACACTACGGCATAACATTAACATGTGTTACTTCTAGCATAATGGATGCCTATTATGCTATTAAACTTTTCTTTATATTTTAAATTTTTTATGTCAATAAAAGTAGACCATAGCTGGTTATTCCTGTTCTCAAAATTCCTCCAATGGCTTCCCATACCACTAAGAGTATAATTCAATCCTTGTACAATGATCTGAACCTCTCTATCTCTCTGATTTCATCTTCCACCACTCTCTTCCCTCATTCACTGTTCCAAGAAGACAGATATCCTTGCCAAGTACATTCCTTCCTCTGGGCCTTGGCACCTATTTTTCTAGCTGCCTGGATTATTTTTGTCTCAGTTATCCACATAACTCATAATGTCACGCTATTTAGGTTTCTATTTCCCTCATTGATGAAGACTTTCTGAACCATTCTTTACAAAATATAACCCCTTCCATCAACTTTTTGTGTGCCCTTACCTTGCTTTACTTTTCTTCTTAACATTTATCACTAACTGACATATAATATTTGTATTTTCATTGTCTGCCTCTCCCCAACCCACCCCAGCACACACTGGAATGTAAGCTAAATATGAGCAAAAGCTTGCTTGATTTTTATTGCTTTCTGCTATGCATGGATAATGATGAAATAAGTCTTTTTTTGAATGAAATTCATAAGTTCTCTTTCTACATACTTTCTTAAGTGAAGAAAAGTAAAGACAAGAAGTCCTCTGAGAACAGGAATATTTAAGGAGCAAAAAGACCAAGAGGAGGACATTAAAAAAAAAAACAAAAAAAAAAAAAAAAAACAAGAAAATGTGATTAGAGAAAAGGGAAAACAACCAGGATAATCTCTGTGTTATGCAAACTAAGAAATATAATAATTTAAAAAAGAATATCAGATACCAAATGTCCTAGCATTGGCCATGTAAAATAAAGACATATGAAGACAGTTTTTGTCACATGAAGGCAAATGGAGATAGGTGAATTGGAATGTTGGATGCTTGATTTCAGGAAGGAATAAGAGGTACAGAAATAAATATTCAATTTAGGATAGTTTTTAAAAGAAGTTTTGCTGAGAAAGAAAGAAAAAAGTAATGGACAAAGGGGTTGGATACAGTGCTAAGGAAGTGACTTTTCTTTACAATTAGAAGACATCTGAACATATTTCATGCTGAAGGTGATAACGTGATAGACAGAAATAAATTGAAAATCAAATACTAAGGGAAAATATAGGAAGAAGTAAGTTTTATGAAGAAACAACAGAGATGGCCCAAGTGAAGGGCCTCAATAGGAAGAGAGATAATCATGTCTATACAATGGGAAAGAAGAATGGATGGGCACAGAGAGAAATCTGTAGGTAGAATACTGGAAAGATGAAGGATTTCAATACTAATTCAATATTAATGTTATAGGAGTTTTTGAAAGTGAGGGAATTTGGAATTAGGTAGACAGTTTGAGTAGAGAAGCAAAGATTTGGAATAGTTATTGTGAGAAATAGGGATGAACTAAAAATAAGTAAAGAAATTGATAAGTGCTATGAAGGATTCAAATGAAGTAAGAAATCATAGATTTGTGTCCTCTCTTATTTCATTGAGCAGCGGTTTGTAGTTCTCCCTGAAGAGGTCCTTTACGTTCAAACAGATGGAGAAATATTCCATGTTCATGGCTAGGAAGAATCAATATCGTGAAAATGGCCATACTGCCCAAAGTAGTTTACAGATTCAACGCTATCCCTATCAAGCTACCAATGACCTTCTTCGCAGAACTGGAAAAAACCACCTTAAACTTCATATGGAACCAAAAGAGAGCCCGCATAGCCAAGTCAATTCTAAG